>JAGXCT010033980.1:0-59109 GCA_022495035.1 Philopotamus ludificatus
AAATATATTGTAAAATTGTCATAGTTATTATTAAATATTATTTAAAAATGTATTATTTGGTATTGAAGAATAAATATTTACCACTATTTATTTTAAATTTCATCTAGCTCGAATAGAAAATAAGTTACAGGCTCGAAAACCATCCAGTCATCCGAAGGGGGTCTATCAGAGACCTCAAGCACTTGAAATCAGGATATTTATGAATTATTTATCATTATCTTGACATTTTGTTTAAAAATGGATTGTTCTACGAATAAAAATAGTTTTTCATGATGTGCTTCATAATTTGGTCAATATTTTGATTTTTTTAACTAATCAATATAACTGAGCTCTCACAGCACGTGTTATTCGTACGTTTCACTTGCACTAGGCACATTGTACTGGATGTGAGCGAAAAAATACATCGAGCCCTTAGCAACAAATGCGATTATTGTTGTTTTTTTTGGCAATTGCGGACAATAAAGGTAAATGATTATTTATAATATTTATTCTTTAGACTTTTTTAAACAAATATGAATAGCTTGTGACATGTAGGATTTATATTAAAAGAGTTATTCGATAAAGATCAAAAACTCTGGGTTTCATATGGATCAGCGGTCGCTAAAGTGATGGTCCGCGAGAAACTCTCGGTGGTCCGCAGAGAAATGTGCACATAATTTGCATATTTAATCCACAGCAAACCAACTATCAAACTGAAAGCTTTAAAGCTTCTTCAGGGAAATAATGTTTATTATGAAAGAGTATTTAATTGCGACCCGCCGATGTTAAAATAAAAAGTTTGCTTAGGCCTGGTTTAGATCAAGAGAAGCATAGCGTGAATTTTGTTTGTGTTCATGTCATTTTCTTCTGTTATCTCTAAGAAAAATGAATTTTAAAGTATTCAATGTAATCATTGTTCATCAATTGTAATAATATTCAAAAGTTTCAGATTATATAATTGCTTGCTCTTCCAGAAATGATTTGATTACATCTTTTAATTCTACATGATAAATATATTTATTTATATTTGGAAACCCAGAGAATTTTTAAAACACGTTAGAGTTTGGTGATTATATATATTATGACTAATACTATTAGTTATTTTATTATTTAAATTAGATTTAAAATATTACAACGATTATTTTTTGTTTAAACCGCTATTGACGTCATGTTTTAATAATCGCCGAAGGAATCGGGACTTTTACCTCTGCCCTATATATCCGTTGATAACATTTTCGCACAAGCACATTTTAATCTGACAAGGATCGTATCGCGGGCACAAAGCGCCCCGCTCTTGTGCAAAGCTCACGGAAGTCGGCAACGTTGTTATTTCGGTTCACTTTGCGGCGTTGTCGCAAAAACGAAAAGCGAACGGGGGTTTCTTTGCGCCCTCTAATTTTGCAACAGGCAACACGAGCCGGGGATTATCGTCGTACGGATGTGTTTGCGAGCGCGCGTACGTACGTAATTTGCGGTCGCCTGGTCAAATTCGACACTGGCTGCCGATATCGACGCCATTCGTGTCGACTCGGGCGTACTCGGCCTGTAATTAAATGGAGTATGTCTACACTGTGACTATTGCATCTAATCCCAATCAAGTCATTATTTTTTTTAATTAAAATATACATCTGAGATTTATTTTTAAAACAATATATAATATTAACATCAAAAATGCAATTTAATTAATTTATATTTTTTAATAAGAAACAGATATTCCATTACTCTTAAAAATTATAGTATAACAATTAATGTTTTATTAGACTATTATAATTTTACTCAAGATATATTTTACATATTTCCATTGATAATTCAATTGTATCCCATATTAATAATTCATCCAAAATCATGGTAATTCGGACCAAGGAGCTACCGTGATCGTTCTGTGTATATCTACAATTTACTTGCGAGTTAAATTTAAGGGTATTTGTTTGTAGCCCCTGGCCTATTTAACCCTTTGCCTAAGTACAAATGTATATCGAAACTTATGTATGTGATAATTATGATTCACGAATAATCAGGATTATGCTGTATTTTTAGTATAAAAGAAAATGTCGTTTAAATTCGATGGTGTTTTTAATGGTCTCAATGGATTCGAGTGTTTTCATCGCTTGCGGAGTCTGATACTCTTAAAATATTGCGGAAAAGCACTAGATTTTCTACGATCGATAGTAGAGAATCATTTGATACGAGTTCTGAACAAAGATTTGGCAGTCGCCATTGAGCGATAAATATTTAACAGTGCTATGCAATAGTAATACCTATGATAAAGATAATAAAATTATATTTTAACACTTACTTGATGTTCGATCAAGTATTCACATCGAAATGCCGGCAGAAATTCGCCTTTATAATAAAATCTCTATAACTCAAAGATTGATTATTTTTTCGGGTAAAATTAATTCTTCATCAATATCTTAATTTTTTAAAAAATATCTCTGACATTTTTTAACAATCTTGCTTTAAATAGATTGTACCAAGAATAAAAATAGTTATTTATGATATACGGCATAATTTGCTCGATGTTTTGGATTTTTTAATTAATCAATATGACGCGCTCTCGGTGATATCTTGCCGCAGACTGAACTCTTGCAGCACGTGTCATTTGCACGTTTTACTAGCACTGGGAACATTGTACCGGATGTGAACGAGAAAAAACATCGCGCCTGTAGCAACACAAGCAAAGTTTGTTGTTTTTATAATTTTTTTTTGAAATTTCAGACAATAAAGGTCAATGATTATTTATAATATTTATTCTATAGACTTTTTTTTATCCAAATACATAAAGTTTGTGACATGTGACATATTATATGTTTACGAGGTATGTAATACAGCTTCAAGAAAGTTGGGTTTTATCTTGAGAAATTCTCATTACATACAAAGCACCTTAGTGATAAGGTTGCTATAAGATACATTGGTTCAGAGTTTACTTGAATCAGGATCTATCGTCTGGGCATTATTTATTTACCACTAACGACACAACCCCACATTCTCTTCAAATAATAAATAAATAAATATTTAAAGAGTTATTCGAAAAAAATCAAAAATTTGGGGTACCCAAAATACCTTATAATATAATATAAGATTAAGCATAAAATTATTTTTTATATAATAAATTCAATTCTAATGTTATCTATGAAGGAAAAATGGTTAAATATAACTTTTAGAACACAAAAAAGGACATTCTTATATAAAGCAATTGTTATGCAAAAAATAGCACGGTTTTAAAGACTCTATGTTTTACCAATATAGATACAAGAAGACAGAATCGCTGAAAAAGTTAAATACTAAAATAATAATTGTCATCTAAAATTTCTTCGAAGATTAAAAGAAATATTTTCTATGTACGTCTATGAAATAATCATTAATAGCAAATTATAAGCATATAGCATCTCATTTTATCAGAAGTCACATAAGCTAAAATTACTACAAGCTTGAAGATTTGTCTTGCCATAAATCTATGATATTTGGAATAGTAGATTAACGAGTATTACTTGTGGAAAGCATTGAGCTTTATTCTTATTTATTTATTTATTGTCAAGTGAAGAAGAAGTGCTTTGCCAAGTATATTGACCTTCTTTTCTCGAGAGCTACTTACCTCAGGCAACCCTGAACCTATGCAGTGGAGTATAAGCTCGGGTAAAATCCAAATTCTCTCATGTAGAGATTTCTTAAGAATTTCTTCTAAATTTTCTCTAGCCTAAGAATATTCTAAGCATCATATGATGCTCAGACGATAGGTCCTGATTCAAGTAAACTCCGAACCAATGTATCCTATAGCAACCTTATCACTAAGGTGCTATGTATGTAATGATAATTTCTCAAGTCCAACATTCTTGAAGCTTTATTACGAAAGAGTTACGTATCCAAGCATGTAATGAAAGCTTAGAATTTTTTTAGATCTCGAAAATGTCATTTCCTGCCATTTTCCTACACTAAGCGGAAGACGATTAGTAGATGCCCATTCGAGCAAAGAATTGATGATCAGCTACAGCTAAAGGGATCACCTATTGAGAAAACTGATTTAAAGTTTTAAGCCATTTGCAAAGAGTGAGCAATTACAAGAAAGGATATGCTGTATGTCGTTAATAAATAAAAACGAATACTAATGGTCCGAAATTAGAACCCTGTGGGAAATATCTGAAATTTCATGAAAAAGAATACGAAGTCTATAAAATATCGAGTTAGGTTTTAGGGCACCCAACGATCTGGGGCCTAATACTCCAGCATCATAGACAAAGCCCAACATTCTTAAAGATCTATTACATACCTCGTATACATGTGAATTGAATCTAAATATATGACTAGTTAATTTAAAAGTTTTATTAAATTATCTTATTTCATCAAATAAAAACTATGATTTTTTTATATGCACTTTCTTTTTTTGTTAATATTTATATTTACTCGAGCCATATTGTTGAGATTGAAAAAAATATATGTTTTAAAAAATATAAGATTAACATAATAAACTAAGTTATATCGAACTTTAGTTTGTGGAAGAGAGCAATTATGAACGCGCTCATGTCAACAGCATAGTATCATAGATCACATACATTAAGATGGGCATAGAGTTCGAGTAGACGTGAATTATGATTTAAATAATAAGTTAAAAAAATAATAAATAATAAAAAGCGATAATCACGCAACTCTACTCATATTTTATATGGTAATCTCTGTGTAAAATGTAGCAAGTGTACGTTATGATATTAATATATACGTATTATTATGATACAGTATAACACTGCATTTCATGTACAATTAATGAAGAGTCTCGAGTCTCTTGTACGTAGCTTGCATCCTTGAGAAAATTGTCTTATACACAAAAACGACTTATGAAATTTTATTTTATTAATTTCACATAGATAATCATGTTACAATGATCAAAAACAAATTTAAAAGACTCTTATAATTATTATTCAAATAATACTTTATTTTTAATTAATTATTAATATTCTATTGAATTGCAACAATTGATTTGTTATAATTAGAATATGAATGCGAATTTTCCATAAATTGTGTCATGTTAGAGCAACAGGAGTGCCTTGCCTACTCAAAGACAGATTTAAGGAACAATAAACTCTGTTAACAGGAAAATTAAATCACTTGACACATTGCTTTCAGTCAGGGGTTGCGAATTATTTGAATTATATAAATTTACCGCAAACACAATGGATGTCAATAGGTAATTCATGAGAAAGTTTTCGGGGGCTTGTTAAATATTAAATGCTTAATTTGACGCGGAGCGATTGAAATTGGAAACGCGAACAAATGAAAATACATTAACAGTGAAAATTCATGTTGCGATCTATCGTTCTCGCAATGTCGAATTATTCAGCGTTCGATTAATCGTTTTAAAATTGTGGTTGATTTTATAAAACACAGCTTTTTCTTGCGTTCTTATAAAAACCATATACCAAAGTTTCATTGTACATATCGAATAAAAGATTTCAAGATATTATTTATAATTTTAATATTTTTCAGGTGATTTTGCGGAATTGGGGAGGCCTGGATAGCGGCACAGGGGCCAGACTGAGTGGTAAAGCCTTTTCTGCCTGCGCTCGCGAGCCTCATAAAACTCGCTGGAGAATAATGTTGTAGGTAGTAAACGTTTACAGTAATACTCAAGATGAAGTATTATACTTGAATCACGCTTAAGCCTCTCATATCTAATTGTGTGCTTTGTTTACGCTAAACATAATTGAGTCATGGTGAACGAACAAGTCTTCCCCGTGCATTATAAATAATATTTACGCTAACGGTGAGAGGACGTGTGTTTCAGAATATATATCTGGAAAGTTTGTCACATATGCTTAACATATTTCAACGTGAAAGATAATATATGGTGAACCAGTTTGTTTTACCAGAGGTTTTATTTTATAGGTTTATCGCAGATTATATGATTAATTAAGAGATAGTAATAATAATATCTTTAAATAACTTTACTTTATTTTAGAGATATTAGATTCAAACGATTTTTTATTAAACACTGCAAAAAAATGACAAAAGCCTAAAGTTGGAGAGAATAAAATCTTTATTCATCAATCATACATTTTCAGCTACACTTATTTAACATATTTACAATATAAATAATTAAAATCTATATTGCCACAACAGTGATATAAATAACAAAAAATTATGGCTGAGGTTTTTCTGGAGGGCCAGCCCTACGGTGAGTCTAAATGTAGACTACTTCTGACGAGCCATCGTGGCAACCATCGCATCTAAATACTCCTTGGAAATACAGGCGACCTACACCTAAGAAGTCAAGGGTAATATGTTAAGGGAGGAGAATCTCGCTTCGACCTGGCCGGCGTATGTCACAAAAGCCCTGCAAACAGGGATGGAGGAGACAAGGTCCTGGTGACAGATGGGTCCAGGGGATCGCCTCACTACATTAAGCATAGTCTCACTTTCATAAGAAAATTGAGAATACATGTTTAGAAATTTAAGGTTACGCAAACAAAACTGAATCGAAATACTTATTCCGAAAAGTAGGATTACTCTCACTTAAAGTCAAAACACAGTAATGTGTCATTGAAAATGGAGGAGGAGAAGAAATTACCGATAAGAAAAAATCATGGAAACATGGAGGACTATTGCGAAAACTTATACAGAGATGAAATTGGCTCGTCTAGAATAGAAGTTGATCAATATGAACGAAAATCGGATATTATGATTAACGAGATTAAAATGCAGTAAAGAAATTAAAAAACAACAAATCTCTCGGCAATAACAGTACATGTTTCTGCCGAATTACTAAAGGAACTAGGAGAATTCGGGAAAAAGTTTCTGTGCAAGATATGTAATAAAATCTGGATCTCAGGAAAATGGCCACAGGACTGGACATAGTCTATATTTATTCTGGGGGACATCCAAAAAGACAAAAAAATCTTTTATTGCAGAGTCTGATATACTCAATTTTTATTTACGGCGTAAAAACCTGGACCATAAAGGAAATTAAAAAAAAGGAAATTGACATCTTTAAAATGTGGTGCTGGGAAAATGTGTCTTCTCTAAGAGAAATGGGGAACTACAAAGAAGACAGACTTTCGACCATATGTTCCAAAAGGATTCTTCGAGACTTGTATGGTTGGATATTAAAAAAATATATAAACAACATGTGAAACAAAGACTCAAAAGTAGATAAAAGATCTCCTAATGATAATAAATTAAACAACACTAGATAGTAATAATAACAAAAATCTTAATTAAATTCTAACACGTTACACGTGTTGTTAGGAATATATTTTTCTTTATTAAAATACTTGTATGAAGATTTTATATACAACCATGATGTTCTTTTAAAAACAACATGGTTTATAAATTATATAATGAGAAATTATATTCAATATTATTATTATAAAAACATGCGGAGGCGATGGGTGTCTTCCACTTACATACCCCCTGGCCAGTGTTATAAAGAATTATCTGAATTCATAGTTTTCGTAGGACACCTATCCGACTACTAAGGTCTAAAATTTGTGAAAAACTAGGGAGTCCAATCCCGAGCCCAAATGTTGTGAAATTAGTACATACTTCTATAATTTTTAATGATAAAAAAATCTACCCTGAAAGTTTCTGGATTATGTTTACTAGTCTCGAGATTCATCAGTATCGAAAATTCTCCGGAATTCTGATATTGGATTCCCTAGTCACCACTATACACAATTTGTATTGTGATATTGTGTGTATTCGTCGGGATGTGTTTGTGTGGTGGGATCGTTGAGGAATAATATACCACGTGCTGTTGATAATGATTTTGTATGGCTTTTACTTTGCCATTCTTCGCCTGGGAACTGGAGGAGGGGGCGAGTTTGTAGGAAGCGGAAATCTGATGGGAAACGACTCAAGGAACTATCCCGGCATTTGCCTTTGAATGGCTAGGGAGCCGGGTCAACCTATAGTCGTATATCTACACCAATTACTGGTGACAGAGATACAAAGAATTGTTTCTGGATACCTCTACGTGGTTATTCTCCTAAAGCATGCGTTTCTACAGACCTTGACGTGATTAATTTTGGGCTAATGCTTTGTCTAAGGCAGTTTTAGTTAGTCAACAGGTTAGGTCTTACTTCCGAGGGCACAGCGGCCCTGCGGTGAGGAACCCGCCAGGTGATATCCATGCTTTGTTCCGTCGTCAATCTGGAGAGGTAATCTGATTTTGTAGTAAGGACGTGTTATAAGTTCTTCTTGTGTAGCGGCTACCTGCTCGTGGCCTTTAGACAAAAAAACGGTTTCTTTATCCCTCTGACGACAATGAGAGGGACGTGTCCGTCGGAACAACATCTGCGGAGCTGTATACTTTTCAATATCATTTGAAAAAGAAAGCGACAGAGGCTGGCAAAGCGATAGTCAAAAGATTTTACAGCGACATATTGATGTTAAGAAAATGACAACGCATGGTTCAAAAAATTCAACGGCGGATTTGTGTCGGGAAAACGAGTCTCGAAGTGACGACCTGTCCAGGCGGATGAAGCAGCCGAATTCTAATCGAAGACGACCCGATGCTGACCATTGAAAAATTATCGAAAAAGGTCAGTACATCCTAGTCCAGTACTCAGAGGATCCTAAAGAAGTTGGGAAAGGCTAAAAAATAAGGTGATTGAGTCTCACACGCATTCACACGCGACCTCATGTTGCGAAATTAACGTGAAAAAATTCAGGATCTAGAATGGTCACCTTGTTGCATCCTCACGTACCAGCTGATCTCGCACCATCTCTTGATTTTTTTTTTTTTACTTCTATTTCGTTCCCATGAAACATTTTCTAAGAGATAAAAATTTCAATTCCTTAGAAGAGGTGAATACAAGCCCTTTCAGACTATTTTCAGTTAAAACCCGCAGAGTTTTACAAGAAGGGCATGAATGATTTGAAATAAATGTGGCAGAAGGTTAAAGATAATATAGAGAATTATTTTGTATTAGAAAAGTTAAATAAAGAATAATAAAAATTGTTTTGAATTTCATTGAAAAAAAACGACATTACTTATGGGTTACTAAGAATATAAGTTATTTATGACTCAACCTAATAAAAATTAATTATTTTTTTTATTCGTTTCTGTAGGAAGTAGTCCTTGTGTAGTCTCATTTATTTTGGCAGTAGAATTATTTTACAATGCATACAATAATTGAATAACAATTTTATTTATCATAGAATACTTTCGTTATTGTAATAATTTGAAAAAATATTATTTTTTATTCATAAACATATTGTTCTTGATTTACACGATGGCTCACGAGGGAGTTAATCTACCGCGTAAAGCGAAGCACAACCATATGCGACAAATGTAAATGGCGTTAAATTTAACACCAAACATTTTATGTCTATAAAAAAAATGAAAAAAATCGCAAAATTCAATGGCGTTTCAGAATGTGAATTCATTCCATTTTTTTTGTGAATTACGCTTTTTAAAATGCACACAGTGAATTTATTTAAAACGCGCATATGACACATATTCGATAAGCACTGAAACGTTACATATTGAATTTATTACCAGTGACAATGGGGCTGCAGTTTTGCATGACGACGCACATTCTGACATACCAGACGCCCGCGTCGCGTAACATCATTTGTCAATTGGCGTCCAACAAAAAATATATATATCGCACACGTATACAAACGCATAACGTGTGATTTTGCAAATAATGAACTGGTAATACGTCGGGGTTGGCTCTGAAAAAAAAAACATTTTTTTAATTTATTCCCGAAAATGGCGGCCCATTAAACAATAAACGCGTCTGCGTTTGAAATAACGAAATTAAAGCTTAATAATGGCGCGTGCTCGTCACACTGCCACCGTAAAATATGAATGGCGCATTCAACAAGGGCAATTAAAAATTTATCGGCTGTTCAAATATACACTTTTTTCGAAAAACAAAAGGCGGGAAAAGCTAGGGGGAATATTGACAATTTTTGAGTGGTCGTAAAAAAGCTTGTTTTGTGCGAAAAACCGGCCCCAGCGATTGCATAAGAGAAATATAATATTGTTTTATTGCGTTTTTTATGCCGAATTTATGGGACGTAATCCATCTTGGCCGGATACGATAAGGGAATAATAATTAATGTGGTTAATCACTTTGACAATTAGATTTATACTAAGTAAATATGTGGATTGTTGAAATACAAATTTATCTTTTTTCTGACAATTTTTCTCCTTATGGCCGATTTTGTTAAATACGGGAGAACTCAATATGAACTCGCACCACCTGTTCATAGATTTCAAACTCGCATATGACAGAGTTCACAGGCTTAACCCTTTGAACTCTATTTTTTTTTTCAAAAGCTTACCAGCAACTCCAAGCTATTTTCTGCGAATTTGCTAAAAATTATATTTAAGATAAAATCATTAGAAAAAAGTTAAAATAAATTAATAAATAATGGTTTTAACTCTTAAGTGCACTTTATTATGCATTTATTTGACAGACTAATTATTAAAATTTATTAGTGTGTGAAATTTTTAGAAACAATCACCTGTGTGAAGGCCTGGTTTTCTATCACATGTTTGGCAGAAGAAGGTACTTTCTCGTCTTCATCCAGAAATTTTTCGATTTGAACATACCATGCAGTTCTTATGTTTCTTGGGATTACTGTAAATAAAATGTCCAGTTTCATCTAAACGTTGTTCTGTATCAGTTGTTGATGATTTCCCCGGTTTTGATCTGATACACAAAAATTTCCGACCAATTGCATCAACAAAGTTTGGCGAAATTTTTTGTGCTTCATAGGCTTTCTGTTCTCCTTTTTTTCACATTCTTTGTATAAAATGTAGGAGTTTACAATACTAGTCTGGCAGCCCCAAAAAATAATTTTCTCCACCATTTTAAAATTTTACGCATGAAGCAATAAGATGTCGCCAATTAGTCGGCGGTATCTACCCCACCCATGTTTTTAATATAGTTATGTATAACCGTTGGCTTATATATCGTGGGTTCATTATTTTGGGCTGATCTCCACGGTCTTCTTATTACAGCTTTGACAAGACGACGTGAACTTTGAACTCATCATAGTAACTATGCGTTTATCGCCCCAAGCTAGCACGAGAGTATTTTTTTTTCCAAACACTATTTTACTCCGAATTTCTAATCTTGGTGTTTTTATATCTTTGGGTAATCCCTTTCTATTCGTCATAATTATTCCTGTTGAGTAACATTTTTTTTTTAGCAATTCTGTAGCCAGTGTTGCATTCGTATAAAATCTAAATGTGATACCCCTTGCAATCAGGAATATGCTGTTGCAAGTTGTTGAATAAATGTAACATAATTCTACTGGCAAACGTCAAGTCAGGTCTAACCAGTCCCTGAGTCGTATAGCTTCCAAAATATGAGACAAATGTTGAGATGTAGCTTGTACGAGAATCAGACAAAACATATATTCTACGGCCCCACTTCGGCCCAGAAACCCTTGGCACGTCTTTTGTTACAAAATTCCGGTATGCGTTTCAACAAAGATGAAACAAGTATTTCTCTGCAATTGTCACAAAAAACATCAAATCGTCTCTTAATTATTATATTTTAAAAACGAGTCAAGTAAAAAATGTTGAGGTGGACCTCGACATAGGAGTTGCCGGTAAAAAAACCCATGTCGAGGCCACCTCGACATGGGAGTTCAAAGGGTTAAGCTATATGAGGTGATGAGGATTCTCAATATCCGGCATAAGTTGATAAATAAGGTAAGGCTTGCAATGTCGGAGGTCAGATGGAAAGAGTGTGTTCAATGAGAGCTTTCTGAAGAATTTGGGGCACATTCTTCACAAATCAGTGCAGCTTCTTGCGTATGTAGACGACATAGACATTGGCCAGATCTCGGTGGCTCCCAAGGTGCAATGCAAGTCAGTGAATAGTGAGAGTGGCAATTGGCATGGGGTTAAAGATCAACGAGTCCATGACAAAAAACATGCCCATATGCCAAGGATGAACCCTTGAATCCCTAAGAGTCAAAAAGTACAGCTTCGAGGCCGTAGAGGAACTCACAAGACCAAGGCTGAGGTAGTTGGACTGTATACAAAGGGACTCTGCATCATTAAACCTTACCAAAAGCCTATGATGATTTATCTTTTTTCTGCAGCATAATAATGAACCACAGAAAAAAACATGTTCTATTTATTATGATATATACATTTGCGAAATGGGTTTATAATATTAGATAAAACGGAAAGTAATGTCATTTTTTCTGGTGCGTCACTTAAAACCAGTTTGTCACCGGTTGGGGTTGAGTTAGAACATTGTATTTGGTATCATTTTGAAGCTCTGTTTATACTCCATTTTTACATTTATATTCTTTGCCGTAGTAGAAAAATGCAGAAGCCTGAGATTGAAGAGACATGTTTGCGGTATTTCATTCAGTTTTTATTTGATAAGGAATTAAAGCCGTATGAAGCTACACAGACCATCTGCGATATTTATGAAGACGTCTTGAAACTGCGAAAGTGCTTTAGATGGTTTAAAAAGTTCAAAAGTGGTGATAGGCAGTTAAAGGTCAAACTGAAAACAGGAAGACCCCTTAAAATCGACGATGACGCTCTAAATTCATTGGTGGAAGCTGATCCGTGAAGGAATTGTCACATGACCTTGGTTGTCCAATAACAATTGTGTAAGATCATTTGAAAAGGTTGGGGGAAAAAATAGGCAAGGAATTTGGGTACTACACGATCTCTCCCCAACGGCCTTGGAGCAACGCGTAACGTAACGTACGCTAAAAATATGCTAAAATTAGTGCTAAAAATTTTGAAATATTCCGTTTTGGTATGAAAAATAAATGGCCATCTTACTCATGGCTGATTTTGACTTTTCACTCCAGACATCACAAATATTTTCAACAGCTTTATAAATATTGTACTCTTTTCAAAATTAGAATAACGATTTTCCGTTATCAACATCAATAACCGTTTGTCTAAATGTATATTTCATATGTAATATTTTTTTAAATATATGTTTTATTCATTAGTCCATTGTCGGAATAATAGAGGTCGATTCGGAGGAAGGTATACTATTTTTATATATTCATTAGGTCACAAGGCGGATGACCCGTTTTTTTTTTAAATCGCTTAATTCGGAGACTCACAATATTACTTTTTGCTTTATTATGGATAATTTTGAATCAATAATTATGTTACTACTATTATTACTTTTTTTTAATTAGATTAGAATATACTGTATATAAAACTATATGTAAAGGTATAATTAGATAGACAAAGTAAAATAAAAAAGATAAAGATAACCTGGAGAATGGCGGCGGAGGTGCCTGCAGGTGGCAAAGACCCGCCTCAGGGTTAATATGCTACTTAAATAAATAAAAAAAATAATCAAATGATAAAATTGCATATAGTTTGGATAGTAATGAAATAATTACATAGTATTAGGGGTAGCGAAAAGTAATCCATTTGCTGAAGGCCACAGTGGAAGCCGATCCTCGTCTAAGTATTGACGACTTATCCCAAAAACTGCATGCTCCATAGTCAACAGTGCAATATCACTTGAAAAAATCGGCAAACATGTGTGTTTGGTTTGGTGTTAGGATTCCTCATGAGCTTTCCAAAATGAACAAGGAGGTGCGAAGGAGTACGTGCGATTCTTTGTTGTCAAGACAGTTAAAAATTATTTAGACAGAATTGTTACCAGCGATGAAAAATGGATAGTGTACGATAATGTTACTTGAAAAAAACAATGGCTTTCGAAGAAGAATGTACCTGTACCTATCCCTAGGCCTGGTCTTACCTTTCGTAATGTGCTTTTGTGTGTCTGATGGGATATTTGAGGAATTATCCATTACGAATTGTTGAGACCAGGAAATACGGTAAATGCAGAGATCTATTGCCAATAACTCGAAAGATTGAATGAAAAATTGACAACGAAACGTCCAAGTTTGGTAAATAGAAAGGGAGTAATTCTGTTGCACGACAACACACACTCTCACAGTGCAAAGATGACCTGAAAAAAATGTTGAATTTAAAATTTGAAGTCTTGAAGTATCCTCCATATTCGCCAGACCTTGCACCATCTATTTCTATCTATTTAAATCGATGGAACACTCGCTAAGGGACAAAAAAATAAAAAATTGCATGATGTCGAGAATCACTTAAATATCTATTTTGACTCGAGGACTTTGAGAAGAGGAATTTAAAAGTTGCCTGAAAGATGGATTCATTTTGGGGACCCGGAATATATGGATAAAAACAAATATATAAAAGAATAAAAATTGACGTATGTGTCTGAATTATAAAGATTATTGATATTTATTAACAGTATTTTTATAAGTACGGTCCTAGGGAGTAGAATTTTGTCATAAAGAGAGGAATAAATTGGATTGTAATTAGCTAGAGAGGAAATGGATTGGTTATATGATTTAAATTTATTAAGATTATTATAAAAAGGGATTGTATATTTTTTTATTAGTCCAGGAAGAGTTAGGATCATGAGGTTTGTTATGATTGTTGCATTTCTTATAAATAATGGTATATTTGTAATAATACTGAATGTTTTTTTGAGTAAAGTGAGGGCAGCCGAGCCCCAGATTTGGGATGAATGAAGGCCCTGAGCTCTAATAAGTCTAAGGGACATGGATTTTTTATCCCAATAATCGAACGAAGGATGACATAAGATACTTTGTGCATGAGCTTCATGGAATAGGGGTATCATTAATTAATATTTTTTAGGGAGTAGCTTTATTACTTTTTCTTGTAAAATAGATTGCATCCGATTTTGATATGCCATTTATCAGTATGAGTATTGATGTAAATAATTATCTTAATGTAAGGTCATCTATTTATACTTATATTTAATATAATCAATAATATTGATATTATTGAGGGAACGATCGCATCCTTTGATGCCTACGCAGCATCACCGGCAACCAAGTTATATCGTAATATTTATTCTTGGGATCCACGTGCCTCGTCTTAGCATATTCCCTTCAACGTTGTGTTTTTCTCCAAAATACTCTAAATAATCACAACCCATAAATAATGTATTTGGGCGTCGATCAATAAGTTAATTAACAAACAATTATGAATGTATTCCCGGAACAGCGCCACAATTTATCCAGATCAACCTAATAACCTTATAAATATTCATTGTTCTCCTTAAACGTTCCTTTCAAATTTCCTATCCCCTAGCCTTTATTATAATTTCATTTTGGAAATTTTATACATGTTCCGTATTACGTAGTCAATTTACCTCTATTTTACATACAATAATTAATGGCAACAAATTCTTTGGCAAATTGTTACGATCGAGTCTTGTGCGCAGTAAGTCGATACTTATATAGATAAACCTGAAAACGGACCTCGTTGTGGATATCAGTTTTCATGTCAATTATTAGGCGTCGTCGCCAAATTATGTGTGTGCAAATTGTTGCCATTGTAAATTTTCGATATGCGAATCGAATTTAGAAGCGCATGTGGGTCGGGTGGGGTGGTTACATGGTTAGGTCAAATACAGCGATGGATGATATTGATGAAACTCATCATTGCGAATAAATGGCCGAGGCCATAATTGCACACGCTGGCCATAGCGATGATCCACCGGCGTCGACACACAAAGGCCCGCGGGTGTGTGCGGCCCTAACAATTTGCCAAAAGCCGCCTTTTTACCTTGTGCATTTGCGGTAATCGCATTAGCCTCGGGATGCGAGCGATTCATAAAGCAATTAGGTTTGCATTCAGACCGAAATGTGCTTATTGTGCGCGCGGCCCGCGCTGCCCAATAATTGGCAACGTCTGGCCGCAGAGGATGACGGTCTGCGTTTGATCATATGGTAACGCCGGATGAGATTAAACGAAAGTGATGCACTTTTTCTGCTGGAAACGTTTATTCATACCAGACAAGAGCCGCAATCAACTGACAAAGCTGGATGGCACGTTTCAAATTTATCTGCAAAAATAATCAGTGACGTATCTAATTTTATTTACAGATTAAAAAAAATATTACACACTATAATGTCATTGTATGCTATTTTTGTTCGATCAAAAAATGAAGGTAAACAAGTGTCATCAGTGGTTTAAAAAGGGTAAAAATGGAAATAGGAATTTCCAAGATGTCGCACGAAAATGACGACCTCAAAAATTAGATGATGATATCCTGGACGCGATGTTGGATTCGGATCCTCGTCAAACAATTGAAGAATTATCATTGAAAATTTAATGTCCATGGTATACAGTTCAGGATCATCTTCGTCGCATTGAAGAATTGTACAGGCAAGGACTTTGGGTTCCTCTTGAATTGACGGAGACGGCACTCGATCAACGAATTTCAACTGGAGATGAGAAATGGATGCTATACAATAATCCTGTACAAAAAAAACAATGGGCTTCTTCCGGAGAAGTACCTGTTTCGACCCCTCGACCATCACTAACAATAAAGAAGGTCCTTGTTAGTGTGGGGTGGGATTTTACTCGAATTATACACTATGAATTGCTTGAACCTGGTCAGATCGTTACAGCGATAGTATATTGTGAACAAAACGAGCCAATAAAATAAGGTCTCAGAAAAAAACGATCTGTTTTGGTCAATAAAAAAAGGATCCTTCAACTGGATAATGGTGCAAAAATAACACGGAAAAAAATAAGCGGCTTGGATTGGAACTCTTAACTCTTCACCCTATGCATCGGATCTCGCACTGTGGGATTACTACCTTTTTAGATTTTTAAAAATGAAACATCTGCCTTTACGTTGACAAAAACGTGTAAGAAACAGTATATATATATAGTATATATATATATATATATAAATACATGTACGTCCAATGCCAGCAGTGGCCAAGAGAGGGAAAGTCTTTATAAAAAGCCGCATACCAAGACGGCTCGGGTCCCCGCGGTATGGACACGAAAGGGGAGCCCTCACGTCACGTGTGAGACTCAGGTTCCTTTGGCCTCGACTACCATGCGAGAGTTTGGTAAGGTCCATGCCCTCAGCGAGTGAGAGCCTTGTGACTGGCAAATGATGATGATGATGATATATATATATATAGGAATGTAAGTAAAAAGTATAGTATAGTTTGTAAAAAGTATAGTATAGGTTGCCAAAAGTATCGTATAGGTTGTAAAAAGTATAGTATGGGTTGTAAAAGTATAGTATAGGTTGTAAAAGTATAGTATAGGTTGCAAAAAGTATAGTATAGGTTGTAAAAGTATAGTATAGGTTGCAAAAAGTATAGTATAAGTTGTAAAAGTATAATATGGGTTGTGAAAGTATAGTATAGGTTGCAAAAAGTATAGTGTAGGTTGTAAAAGTATAGCATGGGTTGTAAAAAGTATAGTATAGGTTGTAAAAAGTATAGTATAGGTTGTAAAAAGTATCGTATAGGTTGTAAAAAGTATAGTATGGGTTGTAAAAAGAAAAAAACATTGTTCTCTTTGCAACATGGGGGATCATTTGCAACATGGGGGATCATTCATCAACATTTGCAACATTGTTCTCTTTGCAACATTGTTCTCTTTGCAACATGCAACATCTTTGCAACATCTTTAACAAGGGGGTTCAAGTCGACGTTATCTACAACGACTTTGAAAAAACGTTTGATAAAGTCGATCATGCCAGACTCATTCTGAAACTAGACAGTTTCGGGTTATCGGATAATCGTACACGCTTCTTCTCAAGTTACCTTTCCAGAGAGGAAACAATATGTGACCACGACTCCCAAACGTCGTATACGTAATACCTTCCCGGTATTCCGCAGGGATCAAATTTAGGACCTTTATTATTTATTTTGTTATAAATGATATTCATAGTGTCCTTCAATGTAGAATTCTCACTTTTTTCGCAGACGACTTAAAAAAAAATATTTCGATCTATTGCTTCAGTGGAAGATGCCTTTCGTTGCAGCTGGACATTGATTCTTTGCACGGTTGGTCAATACTAAATCGTCTTCCATTAAGTATTGAAAAGTGTCAAACAGCGAGCATTTCTAAGAATCGAAGCCCATCATATTTAATTACAGTCTTGGGAGCGTAACTCTTTCTAAGCAATCGTCTGTTAAAGATCTGGGTATTTTGTTTGATTCTAAGTTAAAATTTAGTTTACATGTATCGGACGTGTGTATGAGATCGTCAAGAATGTTGGGCTTCGTCTTGAGAAATTCTCACCACATACGTAGCACCTTAGTCATACGAGTGCTATACGATACATTGGTTCGGAGCTTGCTCGAATCAAGTTCCATTATATGGGCGCCTTATGACGCCTCGAATTCCCTCAGATTAGAAAAGATACAGAAGAAATTTCTTAGGTATCTCTACATGAGGAAGTTTGGATTCTACCCAAGTTTATACCCCAGCGCATGGGTGCAGGGTTGCCTGGGGTATGTAACCCTTGAAAAGAAGATCGATTTACTTGGCAAAGCACTTCTTCAAGCTATTGGTTGGCGCAGTACATAACCCCCTTAGTACTGTGCGAGTTGTCTTATGGGCGCCACCTCACTACCATCGAACCCGTTCACGTGTGCTTTTTCTTCCGCCAAAGGCGAGGACAGGCTCACTCAGAAACTCTCCGGTAGCCAGAGCTATTACTTTGCTCAACCATTTGGCCGAATATGTGGATATATTCGATGTCAAATCTCGCCGTTGTTGATATCCTATATGAAGTACATAATTCTTTTCTTCAATTTATTGTAATATATGTTGTTGTTGTGTTATTTATTTTTCTCATGTATTATTATGTGTTATGCGTGAATTGGAGAACTGGGTCATTCTGTAATGCCAATCACGCATTGTCTTTAAATAAATATATAAATAAACATCATACGAATAAAAAGTGTTTTGTGCAACGCGGGCAAGGTTGATATCAATTTTAAAATCACCATATAATCCAAACTGTCTATGGAAAAAGCTCTGATTTTCTGGATAGAAGATATTACACAAAACAAAAAGGATCTATATCAGAGTTTCCCAACCTTCTTTGCTCCACTCCACCTCGTTTAACCAATGTTTATATTAAAATTACCCCTTACCCATGACAGTCCAACTTAAAAGGGATATTCAAAATAATATGCATGTACATAGTGTTGAAATTATTTTATTTATTTATATGTAGATAATAATATCATATGATACTAACTAATTACTAAACAGACTAAAATTACAGATCCTTATTTCAATGAACCACCATTTCAAACAAAAATGTTGACATGAGTTCATTGAATATATCTTTTGCTTCAGAATCATTTTTCAGCTATAATCAACAACTTTTTTTACAGACAATATAATAGGATTGCGATCTAATTCTGTCTTCTCATTATTAAGTTCCAAAAAATATTGGCTGTTATTATTCTTTTCTAATGTTCGATCTCGTAAATTATCTCAAGGCATCTGTATTTTTTATAATTTTTGTATTACTTACTTGCAACTGAAGATTCAGTTTATTCTACTGCTCAAAAATGTCCAGTAAATAGGCAAGGCGCATAATCCATTACTTTTTATTTAACCAGGCTGAGTCCAAGTACAACTTTAAGCTTATCTTATGCTCATTTACATTTCCTCTTGAAAGCAATCGAACATTTGCATGGAAAGGAAGTAGATGATGAATCGCATCCATGTTAATACATAACTGCTTGAAAACTGGAAAAGCTTGGAGCTTGTGCTCTGAAACTTGAAATCCTGTTTTTTCCCTAACGTTTACAGATTTTATTCCAAAAAAGATTATTTTATTGTTAATTAAATAATACGATCCGTAAACTATTACATTTAATTGCTTTAATTCTATCTCCAAAACGGAAGCCTTGTTCGGGCTTTTTTAGAGAATTAAAGGTTCTAATCTTTTTTAGACGCCTCTTCGTATTTGGAATTTGTTTCTGTGACGCCAGTTTGTTGGGATGATTTATTAGTATTAGGCTATATTTATTTTTTTAGAACCCGATTTGTTCACAGAGGTGACTTTTAAGTAGTTTAGATAAAATCTGAATTTAATTATTGTCCTCCTTGCTTATTTTTATTATTATTTTAATATATACACATAATTTAAATAAAATAGTAGCCAATCAAGGATATCTTGTGGTTTTAAATGTTAAATTTGAATAAAATTAAGAGTTTTTAATGTTAAATGACAAACATAAATAACTCAAAATGTTTAATTTTTAAGGATCAGGATTTGTTTTATAACAAAGTTTGGCAGAAATAAAACATTGACGCGATAATACAATTTGAGATCATGATTGTACATTTAAATAAATAAAATGATATTCAGGAATTGGTACTCTTAAATTTTCCGATCTTTTTAGTGAGAAACTTCTGAGAATATATTAATAGTAAAATAAATTGATGTAATATATGATTTAATTTAAGGTTTAAAATTTCAATAGAAAATAAATCATTAAATAAATCGATTCCATCCAATCAAATTATGTGTTTATTTTTCTAAGCAAAATAATAGTTATTTATTATCCTTTACTAAATACTAAAAATAAATTAAATCACTTATTAAATCATCACAATATCAAATAGGGTTTCAAATTTATTCTGGCTCAATAACAATGGACTGTGCAGTATTTTGCAAAATTTCAGACTTTTGTGTCGTAGGATTAAACTATTAATTAATATACAAAGAACTGTATGGAGTTTGCATAGTTTTACCGGATATATATTAATTTGATCGGAAATAATTTTGATCCCATTATAATGAACGATCATTGTAAGTCCTCTGACCAATAAAGTCGCTGACACTGGTTTATACGTGTTGGAATTTTTCCACATCATTATTTAAATTAGTATTGAATAATATTATGTCCACATCTGCTGTCCATAGTTCGATTTGACCTCTGAGTATTTAATCAAATATGAATAAAACGATTAAATTTGAAATTGAAATTCAGATTGAAAACGAAATCGCTGGATGATATATATACATAGATGATATCGACGCAACATGCGATAGCATACTGAGCCACGCACGCCGTTTCGCATCGCGGTGGTGGGGGTAAACGATGCGTCTCGCACACGAGCGTGGATGTTTTTAATTTAATTCTAATTTAAATAAACGCGATTATGGAGACGTCATTGCGTATGCATGCGATGCAGTTGGTCTTTCGCATTAGGCCGTCGGACGACAGACGGCGCATAACTATGCGCACCACTGTGCAGTCCTCGTGGGCTAAGTGAGCGTGAACATGTTGCTTTCGTGATTGGTTTACCATGTTAAATGCGGCAATATTCAATTACCGACATGGACGCAAACCCGCGCGTTTCGCTAATTGACAATTGTCAGAAAAAATGACTTGCTGTTCGATAATCGGTTTTGCGGCCAACGCTTTGTGGTCAATCGAATCGAATCGAATTACCATCGCAAAAATTGTATTATATCACATATTCAACCGCAATCCATTTCTTCGTCGTATACATATTTTTCTCTGAAATATATTTTATACGATTCGTATCTAGAATTTGCGTGCAGATATTTTTCCATAGACAAAAATACGAATTTGGTCTGGAGTAAGTAATCCCCGGTTTGGTTTGCCATAGCAAATCAGAGTCGATCTCCATAACAAGGGGACGTATTCGTATGCAAGTCCCATCGCCTGGAAACAATTTGGCTTTTGCATGAAGCGTGCGCCGTGTATGGCATACCGTACCATACCATACCATGTTACGCCATAGCGTCTCCGGGACAAAGGATGCGCTTCAATATTTATGGGATAACAAGTAATCCTTAACCGAGGAGACGGATCGATATGAGTGCACTGCAACAAACATATAAATACAATTTACACGGGTTTTAAACCAATTCATTATTTATTTATTATTAAATAACAATGCGTGGTTGGCATTACAGAGTGATCCAATTCACCAATCACGAATAACATAAATTGACATAGCATAAAATAAAAAAATATATCGTTATTAGTTGTTCTTTTATATGAAATTATAAAATTTCATAAAACAGATCAACTAAATAGGGATACTTTACATATACGAAAATATCAACACAGTGAGAAACGACAAGGTGAAGGCGTAGCGAACCTCGACCGAGACAGTTTGGGGATTGTCGAGTAGAGGTTTTCTAAACGGCCCTTCCTACGGTAAGGCTAATTGCTCAGCCTATCTTTGAGGGGCCATTATTACGACAAAACGTTAATAGTGGACCGACTCTCTTTATTTCTAGACCTCGCCAAAGCAGGCTAAGGAGTCCGAAAAAGCCCCCGAAGGCCCTGAAAGCAGGGCCTTTGTGGTCATTTCGTTTCTCTCCAGTTTGAGATTAGGTTCTGGTGTCCGATGAGGTCAGGGGCCAGTCGCACCGCACCAAACAACCTGTTTCTCACGGCACACCCATAAAGGTTGCAGCGCGGATCTGGTGGACGCTGGTCAACAGAGGGGTGGGATGAAGGCTGACGACCTTGATTTCACAAAAAAATAATTGTCAAAAATATAAGCTGGGAAGCGGGCAGCAGCGCTCTTCGATATAAAAAAAAATCACTGCGGTGCAGAAGGCAACGTAAAACCACTGCACTATATATTCCTATAAAAACCACCATGGTCCTCCATAAGGGGAATCATGCACAGGGTCACGTTCCTCAGAAATGAGGCAAGTGGATAAAAATATAGTAATATGTAATCGCTTCACGACTCTAAAAAAATGTGAGACAGTCGTATCCGGGAGCCTTTCTTGGTTTGAGGCTCTTAACGTGAGCCTCAAAGCCATGTTTAAGCTCAGTCAGAGTTACCGGTAGGATTTTAACCAGTATTCGAAATTCTTTGTCGTTGTTAGAGTCTTTCCGCCAAGAGTTCTGAAAAATTAAAGCGTTGATCATTGCAGTTGCAGTGTCTACCATATTTAGAGTAAGGGAGCCATCTGGACGACGGATAAAGCTTAGAGGGTACGCAGCCCAGAGTCTTCACTCCTTATAAGCTGAAAAATTATTCCCCAGAGATCCTCGTTGCCAATGCGGGAGACGAACTCTCTCCAGCTGGCTTTCTTCGATTTGATGGCAGTCGAGTCCGACGCCATCATATAATCGGCCAAGTGGTTGAGCAACGTAATAGCCCTTTAGAGTTTCTGAGAGCACCTGTCCTCATATTTGACCGAAGAAAAAGCACACGCGAACGAGCTCGATGGTAGTGAGGAGGCGCCCATAAGGGCAACTCGTACAGTACAAGGGGGTACATGTACTGGGTCAACCAACAGCTTGAAGAAGTGCTTTGCCATGTCGATCGACTTTTTTTTCTTCAGGGTTACATAATCCAGACAACCCTGAACCCTTGCACTGGGGTATAAGCTCGGGTAAAATCCAAATTCCCTCATGTTGAAATATTTTAAGAATTTCTTCTCGATTTTCTCTAGCCTGAGGATATTCGAAGGCGCCCAAACGATAGATCCTGATTCAAGTAAACTCCAAATCAATCCATCTTACAGCAACCTTATTACTAAGGTGCTTTGTATGTAATGAGAATTTCTCAAGAAAAAGTTCTTAGTAAAAGGTATACATGTGAATTG
This sequence comes from Philopotamus ludificatus, assembly GCA_022495035.1. Lineage (NCBI taxonomy): Eukaryota > Metazoa > Arthropoda > Insecta > Trichoptera > Philopotamidae > Philopotamus > Philopotamus ludificatus. Next base: position 23,385 of record JAGXCT010033980.1, read on the forward strand.
AATCTAAATTTAGAGTCAAACAGAATTCACAAATTTTTGATTGACGACTGTTTGGGAAGAGTTACGTCCCTAAGCATGTAAATAAAAGTTAGAAATTCTTTAGATCTCGAAATTGTCATTTCCTGACATTTTCCAACCCTAAGCAGAAAACAATTAGTAGATGCCCATTCGAGCAAAGAATTGATGTTCAGCTGTCGTCAATAAATAAAACGAATAATAATGGTCCTAAATTAGAACTCTGTGGGTCTTCCGAAATTGCATTGTAGACACATAACGTTAGGGCGACATGTATCAATTACAGTTTCCTTTTTTTTAACTGGAGAAAACTTGTCAGAGATTGTCCGAAAATCTAAAACTATCTAATTTAGAAATGAGTCTAGTGTGGTCGACCTCATGAAACGTCTTTTCGATGTCGTTATAAATAACGTCGACCTAGACCCCTAGACGAAAAAACTGCTTTTGTTGCACCGATTGAACCGGCCTCAAACCGGTATATGTAGTGTGGGTGGATGGCAACAGATGGAACTATTTTGGACCTTTCATCTTGGGTACAAAAGTGTTAAAAGCAATTATGCTGTATATATATACTTTTCTATATTAAATTTTCAGCATTATGTGTCGAATCGAACATGAAATCGAATATTTTTAAAAATTACAGACACAATAAATTGAAAACTTATATAGGTTAAAAATGACATTGATAGTAAAAAAAAATTAAAAGTGGTGATAGAGATCTAAACGATAAACTAAGACCAGGAATACCTTTAAAACTGGATAATGCCGCCTTACATTTGTCGGTGGAATCCGAATCTCGCAAAACCATAAAGGAATTTTCACAAGATCTCGGCTGTCCCTAGTTAAAAGTACAAGACCATTTGAAAAGGATATGTAAAAAAATAGATAAGGAATCTGGGTACTGTACTAACTATTGCTAACAGCGCTGAAACAAAAGATAACCATCTATTTGTTTTATTTTTATCATTTTATCCTTGACTAGATATGAGGCCTGTTTCTAAGAAGAATCGTACAATAATCCAAAAAGAATAACAAGCAATGTCATTCTTCAAATCAAGTACCAGTTTCGACTCCTCGCTCATCTTTAACCTTGTAAGAGATACTTCTTTTTGTTTTGTGGAATATTTTTGGCGAAATTCTTTATGAATAATTAAAACATGAACAAAAAGTAACTTTTGAAGTTGAATGTGTCCAATTAGAAAGATTAAAGGACGAAGCGATTTAAAAAGCGATCAGTTTTGGTAAATAACCAAAGGTCATACAGGAAAAAATTAAATAGAGTTAGAAATTCTACAGCATTCTACTTTATTACTTGATTGCTCCTTCAGGTTATTATTTAAATCAGTTCAGTAGAAGATGTAAAATAACACATGGATTATTTTTTTAATAAAGAACCACAACAAAATTGCAAGAGAGGAATCGGAAAATTACTCGTGATGTATAAGAAGAAAGACTATAAAGAACAATTTGTAATATTTGTTTAGTGGTTGTTAAAAAAAATCCACGTTAAAAAAATGTTTAGTTATTTATTATTCCCTTTTTGTAAAACTTGATGGCTTAGGTTTCAAAATAAAATTCAAGATGATTTATCTAATTATCTATATATTTTTTACATTAAATTTAAAAAAAAAATAGATTTTTTAAATATTTACGTAATTTTAAGGGTTAGTCATATAAAACTAAAAAATTCTATAGAGATTAATAAAATAGCGATATATTTAAAATATATCCTCGTAATAACCTAAGTGGTTAAGCATAGTAATTGCATCAAATTAATATACTGCAAAGCAGGTTAAATATTATTATATTAAATAAATAATATTAAGACGCCAACGTCCAAGAAATTTGCTTTTTAGTAGCAACTCGCGAAATTTATTGGCGCTGGCCAGGTTTTAAACTTTTAAAAAGTATGTTGTCCTTAAATAGAAAAAATATGGGGATGGTAATATTCCTTAGAGATGTGGAAAAACGGACATATGATATTAATATTTACATATTTTCATAAAATTTGTATATAAAAAATGTTTTCAAAAAAATTACAGAAAAAAATCGTTTATGCTGCAAAGTTTCATCTGAATACTGTACGTATTTATAATTATAATTTCATATTTATATAAAACAAAGTTGGTAAAATCACCAAGCCTTTTCTTTATTATTATTATCAAACACTTCAGACTTATTTTCAACATTATCAATCTTTTTGTTTTTACTATAGCTCTTCCTATAAAAATCAACAAAGAGATAAAGGTACAATACTCCACTGACTATCATGAAGTGTGAATATGATGATTTGTATCCACAGCTTGTAAATGACAACGCCGACATATAAGTAATGATCAGGAAAAATTGAATCTAAAATAAATTGATAGTTATTATTATTCATATACTAATTTGTTAATATTAATATTATCAAGATACATACAATTTGCATAACAGTCATATATTTCTTCCACCAAATATACTTTTTGTATTGCGGACCCATTGCAGCCACCATGTAATAGAAGTACATGAAAACGTGGATTGTTGAGTTTACCATTATTCCTAAGGCGCCTTGTTCAGCTATGGTGTATTTTAACAAACACCATGTAAATAATAGCATGCTTGAATGATGGTAGACATGAAGAAACGTAACTTGTCTAAAGTTTTTTCGCAAAACGAAGAAGATCGTGTCTAGGAGTTCGGTTATCTTAGCAATCATATACCACCATGTGGAAACAGTCACCTGAAAATCGCCATTATTAAAATAAGAGTATTCAAATGAATGGACTTTCATAGTCGAGTGTTCAAAAGCATCTTAAAAAAATCTACAAGGTGTGGAAGCAAAGAAAATGGACACTTAGTGAAGAGGATCTAGGCGATCGAATAACCGCATGTGAACATCTTTTAAAAATGGAATCCGAAGCACCGTTTTTGCAAGTCTTGATAACTGGAGATGAAAAATGGGTACTTTACTCCATCCGAGAGTGCAAAAATCAATGGCTATCAAAGAGTTAGATAGCTAATGTCGGCCTCATAAAAAATCCTTGCTGTGTGGTGGGACTATAAGGGCATAATTCATTTTGAAACTCTTAAACCTGACCAAAAAATTAACGCAAAACTTTATTGTGAACATCAATTTTTTTGCAGCATCACAATATTTGCCCGCATACAAAATCTGGTGGAGGTCAATTCGGTACTCTACATATTTTCCAGATATCGCTCCGTCGGACTATTATCTTAATTACACAACATTATTCAAATTGATTTTTTTATGAAAATAATGACATTTAAAACTTAGTAGTTTGCCTTCAAATCTCCAAATTGTTATGAGAATGGCATTAAAATGTTGCCAGGTAAGCTAACAAAGATAGCATCTGCCAATGGAGATAATATTTTGATTTAAATGTACAAAATACAAATCTTGTATTTAAAAAATGTCCATTCTTTTAAATACAATAAATATATTATTCCTAAACCTATTTAACCGACGGGATGTATATCAATAGAAAATCTCTTGAATGGCGAAATTAAAATGGCCACCAACGAAGAAAGAAGACACGTTTTTTTAATAAATCTGCTTTGAAGACTTGCACACAGCTGCGGGAATTTTCAAGATTTACGGTTATAGTATATCTGGACAACTATCCATTTTAAATGTAAAAAAATGGTATACCTGAAATAATATTTTTTTTCTATGTTCATAATGTTTCAATAAATTTTCAGTTCTATCTACCTATTTCTTTAATATTTAAAAAAAATAATGTATCCTCTCTTTTTCATACATTTGTTAGTCTCGCTTAACATGGTGATCTAGCAGAACCCATTTTTCCGTGTTAAGCGAAGGATGGGTGTATTACTAAAACCAAGCTAATGATTATCGATAGAAGGAATCAGCTATTCAAATTCGTTAATATTCCGGATTTGGAGAGAGTTGAGGGATTTTTTAAAAAAATACATGCCAAGGACGTATCATTGAATCCCTGAAAGTCGAAGAGTACAGCTTCGAGGCCGTACAATAATTCACATATCTCGGCTCAATTACTACAAGTAACAATGAAACCAATTTTGAAGTGCGAGGAAGAACCATGCTGACATACCGGTGCTACTTAAGACTTCAACAGCATCTACGATCAAGATTCCTCTGAAGTAAAACTAAAGACAAGCTCTTCATGACCTTCACCAGGCCTGTCTTAACATATCTGAATGTTGGGCTTTGACAAAAGATGAGAGACAACTGGATATTCTGTAGAGAGAATTCCGAGACGAATAATTGGAGCTGGGGAATGGCGTATCCGAAGCAACGAGGATCTGTACCTATGTATCTGACTATACTAGGATATACGCCAGAGTGGCCAGACTCGGAGAGGATGCGGGATAGTCAGCCATCGAAGCTTATGCCGACAAGCCTTTCTGTCCCCGGAGAAAAGAAAGACCAAGGCTGAGATGGTTGGGTTGTGTGTAGAAGGACACTGCATCATTGAAACTTACCGGAAAATGGAGCAATGTAGCGGAAGACCGGAAAAAATGGAGAAGGCTGTTAGATGACGCCAGGGTTTTACAATAGGGCTGTTGCATCTATACTGATGATGAAAGATTTCTAAAGCTCGGATCTCTACTTAATTATTTATGTGTAGCCTCTAAGTGGCCTTCTAGCTCAGAGGCGGTTCTGTGCCACCCCAAGGGCAGTATGCGATCTCTAGAAGAGACACGTCCATCCCAACCCTGATGCCATGACTGTCACAGTCGTCCTTCAGGTTATCTTGGATTTTCGAATACGGGTCAGGTCGCCAACCATAAGCCCGAAATGTCAACGCGTGGATTGTAACAATAAAAATTAGACGAGGCTATCTGGTTTGATCGGGTGCTACGGGCACTTCTTGTAGTTCAGACATCGCCGAATTGGCCTGGATAGCGGCCTGACTCTTTATAGCTCCGTAGAATCTACGAAACCATAATTGTGCCCAACCGCCATTTCCGCTACGTCCAATACCGACAGCCGACAATACCCGACTAAGTACTTAAGAATAACGGAAATTGAGTCGAAAATAAGAATGTGATACGGTGTATGTGAGTGTGGTATTCACAATTTTTACCAACGACGTTGAAATCTGGATAATATATATATAAAAAAAGAAAAAGAACGATTTTGAAATGTGTTGCTGGCGACATCTGCAGAGAATACCATGGACCGCACGAACGTCTATGCCGAAAGAAATGGGGAACGATGAAAATGTTCGGCTTTCTACTATATGCCACTAAAGGATTCTTTAAAACATTGGACATCTTATTAGAAGAAGCGATAGCCCGGAGTAGCGACGGAGAAAGTCACATGTCAGAATCTTGGCCTTGACATCCATTCGCGCTCAGCGAGTGATTGAGAACTTATTTAAAAATCTTGATCGTCAAGGTTTCATGCATATACATAATTAAATTAAGAAATAACAAAATTTGCAAACATCATTTAATAATAAATAATTTAAAGATTTTAAAATACTAAAATCAAATGCTAAAAAAAATGTTTGATTTTAATCAATATTTACAGATTTAACTGTAAATAAAATCATATGATATTATTATTATATAAAAAAAATATTAGTATTTACCATAACATAAGTCTTTGAATTCTTGTCATGGTATTGGTCGCATTTTGTTGAAAATACTTGTAAATAAGGCATATTTATTACGGCTATCTGAAAAATAAATTATATTTAATCATATTAGTATTTATACATGTTCAAATTATCACAATATTATTTTAGGCGTTAAATATCAAACCTTGTAGAGTACACTAATTGAGAATAAGACCTGCAGTCCGTTGTATATAATTATCGTTTTTTTTAAATCTAAAGGAGGTCGATTTTTCATGATTGCCGGTCCAATCCATAGAACGAACGTTAGGTACGATATTAAAATAACCAATATTGGTGTAGGAGTTTGCATTAACGGATATGTTTCAACTAATGGACCTGAAAAAAATAAAAATATATTTGACTCTCATATTTACATCTGCAAAAGACGATGTATATGCTTTGCATCTTATTTTCACAAGTATAATATTTAATTTCGATAAATTGGGTTTGTATTTGATTGTAGATTATCTTTATTCTAAGTAAGTGCTCGTTAATTAATCGATCTTTAACTATTTAGCAATAAAATGTATAAGAGAATGAGAAGAGACATCTGAAATATTTATAGCGTCAAGATTTTTTATTTTTTTTATTACATCCTATGAATGCTGAATGAAAAATAATCCAAAGGTGCGAAGGAGTAAGTCTTACTAATTGCTGTATTTTTAATACATAATTTTAGCTTTGTATTACAAGGTGTATTTTAAAATAATAAAAATTATTGTCTTTTTCGTTAAACATCTCAAAAATTTATAAAAATACAATTGTTTATTTTCTATCAAATTCGTAAATATTTTGACTTTATTTAGAGTCACTGTGCACTAAGCCACTTTTTATAGAAACGTATTTTCTACTGTAAATATATCTACCAGAAAGTTCTGTCAAGATGATGTTAAACATGGTGTTTCAGGATTATTATCATGGCTTTTAAAAAAAATTGTAGATTAACAAGACCGCAATATTTAACATTAAAAAAATATCGAAGTAGTACCTTAAGTGGTTGAGCATAGTAATCGCATAAAATTAAAATACTGGAAAACTTTAAAGTAGGGTAAATGTTATGCGAGACCAACAACCAAGAAGTTTGGATTGTTGTAGCAACTCGCGAAATTTATTGGCGCAAGTCTTGAAAGTAGAAAAAATAATTATGGAAACGATCACATTCCTTAGAGATGAAGAAAAATGGATCTATAATCTATTTATACATATTTTCGTCAAATTTGTAATTAAAAAAATGTTAGTCTCACAATTAAATACCAGAAAAAAATCGTTTGTACTCCCAATTTTTCTCTGAATACTGTGTACACAGTTTTTAATAATATTTTAATATTTTATATATAAAACAAATTGATAAAATCACTTATTTTTTTATGTATTTCAGTGTCATTTTCAACATTATCAGTGTTTATTGTTTTTACTATAGCACTGTCTATAAAAATCAACAAAGAGATAAATGAATAATACGTCCCTTGCTATTGTGAAGTATAAAAATTATGATTTATATCCACAGCTTGATAATGACAACGTTAATATTTTTTTTTACTAAACACAAAGCCACATCCCTTGAACCAAAAAATAATTCCAACAATAAATGTACAAGTATTTCATTTGCTAAATATTTCAAAACATGTTAAATGATTTAAATAAAATCATTAGGAAATAGTTTTCTATTCGGCTTTGTGTAAGTATTGTTTCTATATCCGTAAAAGAAGTAAAGCAATCGAATTTAAATGATTGCAGGAAAATCTTGTGGCAAGGGATTGTCACTGGAAAAATATGATATTTCCACTAGTGGAAAATATTAACACACAATTAATATTGCATAAGAACGCAATCACAAAAAATTATAACTCTATCATGTCGGGATGTGAAAATATTTACTTAATTATAACAAAGTTTTATGTATAAATAATCACATAATATTCATACAGTAATAAAATTCTAAAATCGATATTGAAAGGTGATCGAACAAAATATGACATATTTGGGAGTGTTTTATTTATATTTCTTGTATTATTAATTTAGAAAAAGAAATTAAATCGCATACTATAAATTTGCACGGCTTTCAAACCTTGTACAGCACGGATATTCATTACACAGAATTTTCGTGAAAATAATAACCGTGATTTACACAGTTAATTTTTATTATTAAATAAATAAATTTGATATAAAATACGCATACTTACTGTATCCAATGGATAACAATTTGTAATAATCAGTAAAAATATTATAAAACGATGTCATTTTGATGTATTTTAATTTTTATTTACAAATATATGTTATAAAAAAAATATTAATGATATAGTGAGTGGGATAACAAAACTATTTTTATCATAATCTATCTATTGCTGAGGGGTTTAAAGCACGTGTGTCATTAATAGAGACACTAATAAGACTGAGTTTGAAAATTCGACAGTCGTATTAATAAAACTATTCTAATACTCCTAATAACCTTTGCCGTTTAACGTAAAAAGAGATAATCTGCTTCCAAGGTGTAATATTTAAGAATACATAAGTACAAGCAATTATTCAAAACAAGTTTTTGTAATATAATCAAGTATTTTAATTTATGTCGTAAATTTTTATCAATATTTATGATAATTCCAGTTTCGCTCGCGAAATAAATATATGAAATCCTCCTCATTAATAATTATTTGCAACATTGTGATACACCTTTTACATAAATATCTTAAAATATTGTTTATGCAATGCTAATTAAAAGATTAAACCACCAAATATATATATTTTTTAAATAAATACAATCTCTAAGAAAATTATTTTTTTATTAAGGAAATAATGCGATAAAATAAACGTGCCATTTTTTTTCTTAGATGGAATTGATTTACTAACGTTACTTCAAATTCTCTCCATGCTTCTCTGTTCTAATATAGGCCATATACAATACAATTGAATAAAATGATGTATTTCGAGCGTCCGTTATTTGTTGTGTAATAGAATCAATTCTATCACAACAATCATTACATGATGTCACGTTGTTTTAAATATTTATATATTAGGTTGATGCATAAGTAATGTCGTAATTTTTCAAGAAAACAATATATTTTTTTCGCATATACTTCATTAATTTAATTAATTACATAATTCCATTACTTTTAATGACTGTCTCCCATCTTCAACGTCAACTTTTAATCCCATTTGAATAGAAACTTTCGGGTTTCGATGCAAAGAACGTGTCTAGTGCTGTTTTCACCTCCTCCGTTGTTTTATTTTTTTTTCCATTTAAATAATTTTGTAAAGATAAAAATAGGTGAAAATCAGAAGGAGATAAATCAGGAGTAAGGTGGATGGCTGTTGTAATTTATCCTTTAATTTATGTTGTGTTATCGTAAGATATTGGTCGCACATTGTCATGGTGAAAGACGACACCCTTGCGATTGATAAGTTCGGGTAGTTTTATTACGAGTGCCGACTTTAATTTTTGAATCTGTTCATATTATCTTTCAGCATTTATTGTTTGGTTAAGGTGGCAATAGTAGTAATAAATAACCTTGCCTCCACAGACACAAAGCATAATTTGGGTTTTCTGCTTTGGGAGTGGTTAATGGGACTTGTCCTGGCTTGGCCCAGTGTCGCTTCCTTGTTTTATTATTATACACAACCCATTTTTCATCTCCCGTCACTAGCCGATGCAAAAAGGGCTCATGCTCTTGTCTCGCAGACAAGGAAACACATGTCGTAACTCGGTCTAACAGATTTGCGGGTGACAATTCGTGCAGGACCCACACGTCGTCCTTGGAAACCATTCCAATGCGATGCAGATGCCTCACCACCGTAGATTGATCGATACCCATCGTCAATGCGATGTCCTTGGTATTTTGACGGTGATCATCTTCAAGTATGGCTTTGAGTACATCATCATCGGTGGTTGAAGGACGTCTCGATCTTTAAATCATCGTTGACTGTTTCGAACATCGATAGCACCTCTGCCGTACACATCACGTATGTTTTTGGTTGCCTCAGTTGCATTGTGGTCTTTATCGAATTCAAAAAGTAAAAGTGTCGAATATGCACTCTTTTCTCTGACATTTTAAAAATTCACAAGGGCTCTGTATAGCTCAACCGCTAACGTTAAAACTGAAAAAAATGTTAGAAGAAACCCTCCTTTATATGATACAAAGACACCATTAGGAACATCTGTTATCACAATTGGTGAAAAAAATATACCACAGTCTACGTAAAAATACGACGTTACTTATGCAACAACCTAATATATAACAGAATTTCCCAAATATTTTCTGCAATGCAACAGATCGCAAGATCGGAAATTTATTATTTAGATTGGGTAATTCCTACGTATAAATTATTTATTTTTTTGTTATTAAAACACATTATATATTTTGTAATTATTTTTAAATATAAAGCAATAATGTAATGTAAATTTAAATATATTTCTTATATTTATTATTATAAAAAGACAATGCGTGGTTGGCATCACACATCGATCTAACTCGCCAACCAAGAGAACAAACATTTACATACATAGTGGTAAAAACAATAAAAATAAATATAGCATATCAAAAGTACAATAACTGTAATGTAACAAAAAATGTACAAAATATAAAATAAAAATAATGTATATAAGAAGACATATCGTCATTAATTGCTCTGTTATGTGAAATTATATATCAAAATTTTATATTAAATTATATATCAACTCGAATAGGACAGAATGGATATATACTACGACAACCAACAGTTTGAAGAAGTGCTTTGTCAAGTAGATCGACATTCATTTCTCGAGGGTTACCCCAGGCAACCCTAAAGCCATGCGCTGGGGTAATCTTAAGAATTTTTCTGGATTTTCTCTAGTCTAAGGATATTTGAAGCGTCATCGTCTCGTCAAGCGAAACCCAGATAGAACATCATAATTCGAGCAAGCTCCGAACCAATGTATTGTATAGCACTCGTGTGACTAAGGTGCTACGTATGTGAGAATTTCTCAAGACAAAGCCCAACATTCTTGAAGCTCGTATACATGTGAATTAAATCTAAATTTAAAGTCAAACAGAATTCCCAGATCTTTGATTGAGGACTGCTTGGCAAGAGTTACGTTCTCAAGCATGTAATCAAAGGTTATAAATTCTTTAGATCTCGAAAATGTCATTTCCTGTCATTTTCCAACACTAAGCAGAAGACGATTAGTAGATGCAAATTCGAGCAAAGAATTGATATTCAACTGTAGCAAAAGGAATTGATTTAAATAGTTTCAAGTCATTTGCATAGAGATAGAAATTCCAAGAAAGGACATGCTGTATGACTTCAATAAATAAAACGAATAATAATTGTCCCAAGCTAGTACCCTGTGGGATTTCAGAAGTTGCATTGTAGACACATGACGTTAGGGAGTCATGTTGGAAATCTAAAAGTATCTAATTTAGATATTTTGTGGCCTAACTTATTAAACGCCTTTTTGAAGTCTTATAGATAAGGTCGATCCCCTTATCCAGTGACTTAGACACATGGTTTGAAAACCTAAGCAAACCTGTAACTGTTAAGTGTCTAAGCCGAAATCCATACTGTTCATCAATGAGTCTGTTCTTTACGCGATGAAATATGCTCTTATGCAGAATTATCTCGAACAGCTTGACAGGTCCGGAAAGTATCAATATTAGATTGGTCACTCTTTTTAAAAATAGGTGTGACTTTAATTAATTTCCAGAAATTAAAGAATTTTCGTCTTTATCTATCGTGTCGATGATCAGCTGAGGTGAAATCGAAGAATTTGATGACCTTAACTAATATCGAAGTCAGTATGAGATCCTGGGATGTTGAATACTGACTGAAAGTAATGGGCAAAGGAGTCAGCATTTTGTCTGGAGTTTCGTAATGCAACATTGTCAAATTGCATGAGCTTAGTTACAGGGTAGTCTGATTACTTTGTTTTCATGAAATTCTAAAAGAATTTTGGAGATTCCAACAAACGCTGTTCACTAAGGAGCGTCGCTTTGTACTCGCTTGTACTTCGGAGGCGTATGAGTGCCACTCGGTCCTCAGGGTTAGCGGTCCGTTTCCACGCTCTGTGGACGAAGTGCTTCCTTGCCACCAAATAAATGACCTTATTAGACAAAAAAATAGGAAATAACCTTTGTAGGTTCCATTTAGGAAATAACCTTGAGCGGAGGACACGAATCAAACACTCCATAAAAATGTCATAGATTGCTTTAGTAGCAAAGTTCGGATCATTGCATTCATACATTCTCCGCCAATCGGCGATCTGTATACTAATATTATTATGGTTAACATAGATTTTGCAGAATAACCACGAATTTATTATGTGCGCCATTATACATAAGTTCTTTTGATATTGAGATATCTAGCGTAGGATAATATTTATCTTCCGGTACCAAGGTAAGGTCAGATCTTTGAAGATAACAGTTTATATATGAGTAATTAAAGCACTTAACAACTTTGATAATTTTGAGTCGTTGAATTGGATATCTTCTTGATATTAGGCACTAATATCTAGTCTAACATTGAGCCAGTTCGTTGTAGCATAATAAAAAAATCCCGCTTCGCATAAATAGGTTTTAGAAAACGGAAGTAAAACAATAATAGCTTGTTTTGAAAAATTGGCGCACTCTTCTAACAAACTCGCCCAGAAATCATTAAAAACTGGTCTTTGTATTTTTGTTTCAGATCAGAGTCACTAATTAATTAGATTTTCATAGTCACATGCGCTTAAGCTTACTGGTATGACTCTCACGGAAAATGAGTTGTTTTCAAGTTTTGTAGGTGTTTCAAAAATACTTTGGAAACTTCTTCATCTACATTAAAATTAAGGCAGGAAAACAATGAAAATTATTAGTTTCAACAGATGAAGTCCAAAATTGTATTTTTGTTATCAAAAGATGCAATTGTATCTCTTGTAGTGAGTATTTTCTGGATACGTGATACAACGCCTTTCTTCTTTCCTACCATTGCTCGAGCACTATCTGTACAAATATCAATACACTTCTCTCAAACTATCTCTTAAGTTGTTCTTGAGTAAATCTTCTTCGACCCTTTTATCATATGCATAACGAACAAATACTAGTAGTGCAGCTAGTCCTGAAGATTCTTCCAATGGGAAAAATAATTTCTTTATAATCAATGGGTATCGTTTCTTCAAGTGCTTGAGAAGTTTTGCTGGAGTCAAAGAACTGTTTGAGAGTATTTAATCAGGAGCATCTGAATTGCCAATATAAGAAAATCCCAAATTAAAATAACTTTCATCGTGCTTCCGTTTTGGTTTGTTCATAGATGACACATATTAGATTTTGAAGAAACCATCATATTTTTCATCAACGAAAAAAAATGGTTGATTTGCTCAAAAAAGGTATCTGTGAATGTAAAAAACTAGGACTCAAGATCAACATTACTAAAACCAAGCTGATTATCATCGACAGAAGTAATCAGCTATCCAAATCTGTTATTCTTCCGGATCTGGAGAGGGTTGAAGAGTTTCTTTATCTTGGATCACTACTTAAGAGTAACGGAAATTGTGAGCTGGAGATAAGAAGGCGAATAGGGATGGCTAAAAATGCGATGTCAAAGCTATCGACGATTTGGAAAAAAACAGGGGGATATCTAAGAAGACAAAAGAACGTTTATTGCACGGTCTGGTATTGTCAATACTTTTAATTACGGCATAAAAATCTAGACCATAAAAGATAACATGAATATGATAATTGAGGCCTTTAAAATGTGGTACTAAGGTGGTCTGCTGAGATACCATGGACCGCTAAACTCACAAACGTGTGTGTCCTAAAATAAATGGGGAACTACAAAGAAGACTTTCGACCAAATGACTCAAAAGGATTTTTCGATACTTTGGGCATCTCACCAGAAGAAACAATAGCCTGGAGAAGCTCGTCGCGCTTGGAAACCTACAAGGACCTAGGGAAAGGGGTAGGGCGTCCACCCGCTGGAGCGTTCAAGTGAAGACCGTAACAGACTCCTTCGTAGTAGATGCAGAATGCAGACAATCCTGGAGGAACAAAATCAAGAAGATTTGATCAAGAATGATCACGATTTTTTCCCTCCAGAATTTATACACTGATATTCTTATGAACAAATCATGTTTATGAACAATATTTTTTAGTGGAACACTGGTGTTCCACGGAACGTAGTTTGGGAAACTCTGATGTGTACCATTACACACAGATCATGGACGTATGATCGTCATAACTAAAATTGCATCTAACCACTGTCATAACTTTTCTCTAATCTCTGTTGATTTTCGGATAGTTTATGTATTATAGTTTTGCTACATTACTGAAATATAATTGGATCTAATAACTGACATGGTAATGATATATAATAATTATGTTGTTGTTATTACAATACCGGATATATCTGACTAATATGTCGCGATTTAGACAAGAACCTTTTTGGTCATCAATTGGTTCTTATTATTACTTATACTTATATTAATTGTAAAAAAAAATATTGTTGAAATGGTTTAATATATAATGCAATATTATTATAAAAAACAAATAATATTTAATAAAAAAAATCTTATCATAAAGATTTATGCAGCCATGAAAGCACCATTATTTTCTTTTAAAAAAAATGTGACAGATATTATATTTAATATGAAGAGCCACAAAGACTACAATAAGTAATAAAAATTATCCACTTATACGAATGGAATAAATTAAAAACAATTATAGATTACACAGTGTAATGATTATATACACATTTTGTTTATAAGATAAATTATACAGTATGACATATTTGAATTTTACCGATGCATAATGAAGGAAGGCCACAATAATGAGGATTGATATTAAACCAATGATAATTTGAATAAAAACTACTTCATTATTATATTATAAAAATAAATGAAAAGGAGATCAATAACGAAGTAAAATTTAATTATGTTTAATTTCAATAAATTAATAAAAAATAGAATAAGGCCATGAGACCAGCTAAAAACCAGCTTTTCCATCCCAAAATATCAAAACGATTTAATTACATTATTATAAAAATATTTAATTTTATTTATAGAAGAAGGAGAAGCTTTTTCTAGTTTAGAATAATTTACCATGAAAATGTACGATTTTCCTATGAATTTATCGTCTCAGAAATATGTGTAGCAATGTAGGGTTCATCGCCATTTACGAAAACGTCTTAGCGTCTTAGCCAATCTTACATCCCTTGTAAATTCTATTACTTATTCAGGGGGTGAATGCACCACTACAGTCTGCTCGGTTTCATTATGTTTATCGCGAAATTCATTTTTTTTTCCACTCATGCCAAAATTTATTCTTCGCACCGTCCCGCAAATATAAATCACCCAATGGTATTCCCATGGGGCGAATCCAGAATTTTCCATTGTTTGGACTTTCACGCTGTGTACACGAGTGACGTGTACGCAACCGATGTAATTAAATATATGGATATATATACACATCATAGTTATACATATATTTTTATTTATTGTATAACAATTAACATAACTTTAAACGTTACAAATCAATAATCATATGATTTTATATATAGTCAGTATTTTATTAAATTATATAATGATGTTATATATTAATATTAGGGGTACTCATAAGTAAGTCGTTTTTTTTCAATGCAATTCAAAACAATTTTTCTCATATTTTATTTAACTTTTCTTATACAAAAATAATTCCTCATATTACCTATAACCTTCTGCCACCTTTCTTTCAAATCATCCATGCCCTTCTTGTAAAACTCGGTTTCCTTAAAAATCTAAAAGGCACCATGTTCATCTTCTAAGGAATTTAGATTTTAGTCTCTTGAAAATGTTCCATATAACGAAATAAGTAAAATCAGATGAACGAGATCAGGCAGAGTACTGGAGGATCTGTGGGAGTGACCCATCCAAGATCCTGATTTTTTCACGCGTCAATTTAAATCATGAGGTCACGCGTGATTACGTGTGGGACCCAAACACATTCTTTTTTAATATTTCCCAACTTCTTTAGGATAGGAGTACGGGATCGGGATGTACCGACCTTTTCCAAAAAAATTCCAATGGTCAGCATTAGGTCGTCCGTTCGTCTACTTTGAGGCTCGTTTTTTAAACATAGATCCCCAGATTTAAATTCTTTGAACCCTAGTTGGCCTTTCCTGGCATCCAATATGTCACCGTAAATCTCACAAATATCCTTCGTAGCCTCTGTCGCTTTTTTTTTCAAATGATATTGAAAAAGTATACAGCTCCGCAGATGTTGTTCCGACAGACACGTCTCTCCCATTGTCGCCAGAGGGATAAAGAAACCGTTTTTTTGACTTTTAGTAGGTTGCTGGCCGCTACACAAGAGACACTTTTAACACGTCCTTACCGCCTAACAGACTGAAGGAGACTATTTTAAAGACGGCGCATCGAAAAAACGACAATATTTATGGGTAACCCTAATATTTAGAGAGGTTCTATTAAAATATAATAATGCTGTTTATTGAAATACTGTATGTATTAGGATGAGTTATAAATAACTACAAAATGATATTAATCTGTTATGTATTATTACCTTCTTTCATCTTATTGAGAAGTTATTGAACCCCTCTTCTTAACATTTGGTGGGTTTGATCATTAATGAAAGTTTTTCCATTAAAAAAATCTATAATGAACAGAAAAGATTGTAATCCGTAGAGGCAAGATCTGAGAGGTTGGATGGATATGGCAAAACAAACCAGCTCCTGACTTTTTTCTTGGATCACATTTGTCGGGTTTGTCTGGCGTTATCATGTTACAGGATAACGCCTTTCCGATTGACGAATGTAGGACGTTTTTACAGTATTTTTCATGAACGTATGCATCGGCAGTAATCGTTTCATAGCGCTTTATCAGCTTGTGGTGGATTATTCCTAGATGATCCCATTATACAAACAATAAAGTTTTTTTTCCAGGAATATTAGCTTAAGGGTCCAGTAAAGGTGGTTGATCCTTATCCAACCATTGTCTTTTTGCGGACAATATTTTCATAGATGATCCTTTTTCATCGCCTGTTATGTTCCTGTCAAACTAAGGCTAGTTTTTATGCCGTAATAGGAGACTTGTGGCAATAGAAAATTCAGTCTGCCTTATATCGGTCGCTGAGATTATGTGGTATCCATATGCCTAACTTGCTGACTTTCTCCAAATTTTCTAGGTGGCGATAAACTATAGATTGTGAGGTATTGAGTCTTTCCTCCAACTCCCTTGTCGTTTGATGTAGATTTTGTTTCAATATCGCATTTAAAATGTCGTCATTGAAGTCGGATGGGGGATCTGCCCTTGGTTCATCTTTCAAAGACTCAAAAAGCACTTTTTGATTCTACATTTTAAGGGTTCGGAACAACACCACTGTAACGTTCACTATACTAAATAGTTGTACAATGACTGACAGGTCACTTATCTATCTAGTAAAAACAGAAATCCTCATGTCGGGTGACTCACTGCGAATAAATCCAAACAATATAAACTGTCTACCTGAATCCGAGGTTATTTATGACTCAATCTAATCGTTTCTTAAAAGGCACATCAAAATTTTGTATAAACTTCGAACTTCGTATAGCACAGATTTACATCACACGATATTTTCGTGGAACCATCTACGCGTGTTATATGCTGTAAATCAGTAATACATAAAGAATAAATACATATTTTTTAAATAATAAACACATTGGTTCTGTTAACTGTTTTTGTATTGTTTAATAATAGTATTTTTTATTAGCAATTTTAATAAAAAAAATTATAATATATTCAACGATTTGATTTTTATTATCTATGATGTTTTCTATATTATTCGCAAAATATTTTTTTTTTTATAAAAACAGTTACATAAGAAGTGAAATTTTAATAATCAAATTAAAATTTTTGGCAAAAACAATAAAATATTGCAGTGACTAACTCGATTTGATTGTTTTTTGTAATACACTGTATCTGATTAGTATTTTTGTAATCAAATAAAACGTAGAGGAAAAACATTTATAGATATATGGTAATCCGAATGGTAATCATATTTTTTTTACATTAGTTTATCACCGACTGCCTTTAAGTAAACAGGTAAAATTTAGTATCATTTGTAGTCTACAGTTTAAATATCTAGCTTAAATCTTAAACTATCCAATATTAGCCGTAGGGGTATTGGCGGCCACTCTAACCATTTTACGAATAACACAGGGATTCAGAATACCTATTTATCACCTCTCAACCCCTACCGGGCGGGGGGGGGGGAGTAGAATGAAACACAACTATCTACCATACCATTAAAGATGGTCAACATCTCATTACATTTTTTATATTACAGTCAACATAGCCCTGCAGAGAGTTGACATGGGGCCCAATTGAACTTTGATAAATACCCAACAAAACAGTGCAAAAATATGTACATATTGGTCTACAAATATCCTTGTGTGCTCTGTTCTCTAACGGATTTCTCACCACAGAGCCAGTATACCCTGGGAAGGAAAACCCTAATCTCTTGACCAATAATCGATCTAGTTACGATACTTTCGCTCCTCTTTCTTTTTTCTAGGGGCCTCTCTCTAAGGAGGTCTTTCCCATGATGAAAGGATTGCTATTGCGCTACGAGGTTAATAATCACTTGCGACCGGCTACTTAAGACTCGTTTTGGCAGATGTGCATATGTATGCATGTGTGTATTACACACTATATAGGTGTGTGTGTGATCGCTCGCTCCTTATCACTAGTGACTCGTTATAAGCAGATAACGCGCCTTAGAGAAGAGAACAAACGAATACCGAGACAAACTCCCTCCTACTTGCCTGGACACAGTCGAGAGGGTGAAATCCGATACCAGCATGGTAGAAGATGTACGTCCAATGCCCAGCAATGGCCAAGAGAGGTAAACTCTTTACAAAAAAACGCATACCAAGACGGCCTGGGTCCCCGCGGTATGGACGCGAAAAGGGAGCCCTCACCTCACGCGTGAGACTCAGGTTCCTTTGGCCTCGACTACACGCGAGAGTTTGGTAAGGCCTATGCCCTCAGCGAGTGAGAGGCTTGTGGCTGGCAAATAATGGAAAATGATAAATGACACATGGCGCTCCTAGCGGGATCAAGTATCGTCATCCCCTCTAACAAAATGATCATCATCGCGATTGCCAAGGCGTTCCGCATTCGGTCAACCTCTCTCTTTCTTCCTCCGGCTGACGAAACGTTAAGACGTTCCCGAATTTCGCTCCGCCGTAAGTTGTAGTCGCCATCTTGTTGCGCTACACACGGATGCAGCCATGATGAATCTGGATATATCCTCTCGTCTTCCCCATGGCATACCACATCGACTAACCAATTAAAAGGCAAGCTGATCACTATAATCGCAGGCTTTTTGGCTGCAGACTCCGCCTCAGCATCCACGACACAACGCCGCGGACTGATGCACTGTCACAAGGACCCTCAGCCGGCCTCTTATCGGAACCATTGCTGGAGGACTCCTCAGCAGATACTCTTGGTACTAGAAGGCCACGAGTACCGTCACCGCCACAGATGCACGTAATGACTCACCATAGTCCGAGTCACGACTCTTTTGTAATATTTTACCATCTGTATCAAAACTTTCCAAGACTCAGAAAATTACAAAAGTAGTGGTTTGTACTGCTTTGTGTTTGGTGGGATATTTTGGGCGTAATTCGTTATGAATTATTAAAATTAAATCCTGAACAAATAGTAATAGATTAAGTATTTAATTTTGAAAGCGAAACTTTTAAAAAAGGTATTGATTTTGATAAATAACCAATGACGCAAAGCCACACCCATCAAAAATCACACAGGAAAAATCATGTAATTAAATTAAAAGTTTTACAGCAACTACCTTATTCACCAGATATTGGGCCTTCAGATTATCATCTTTATACATCTTTAGAGCTTAAATTTTTATTTTGATTAAAAATTTTAACAATTTACAAGAGAGGAATGATAAAATCAATGAAAATTATCTTAAAGTGTAATATTTTTATTGTGTTTCTAAAAACATTTTTTTCAGTTTATAAAAATAATCATTACTCTTCGGTTTACCTTTATTGTTCATACAATCTTAGTTATGCTTAAGATAAAATAATCTTATGTGTGATTTGGCAATAAATGCCATTTAATTATTTTTTAAATCATATTTTTTTATTTATCCAAATTTTCAATCACGCATTGTTCCCAGTTAGGAATATATTTTTTTTATTCGGTTATAAAACGCTGTGTTGCATAAAATATGAGCCCGAAAACAAATCTGCCTTTCTTTCAATATGAATACGCACTCATAACATTATGTATATGGAGTCATCAGGCCTCAGGACAATAAAACAAAGATCCACCATATCTTTCTGTAATTGCAAACGGGCCATAAAAAATATGGCCTCTTAAATTGACCGCACGAAACATGATGGAATGAATCGGTACTATTGTACCGAAAACAATACCTAAACTTGATCATCGTTTCGGTATCAAAGCAATGAAATAATAATTTAATGTAAGTCGTATTCAAATAAATAATTAAAAATTCGAGTAACATGCAACAATTATCAGCTGAAAATGATTAATACTATCCCAATTTTGAGTATGACTTGGGCATTATTTTACCATTTACCGTTTTGTATCTTAAAATATTTTTTCATTAAATAGATTAAATTAACAGTTTTACTGAAACGCATTCCGTATATACAGCAATTATTTTTCTACCCATCTATTATTTTTATGCACAACAAAAAATATATAAACTGTTATTCCACGAATAATTAATAAACTCTCGCAGAGAATTTCGTATTTCATAGCATATGTAAATTAATATCTGAGATTCTGTAAAGCATCACTGAATCGCTATATAAAATTCATGGTAAATAAAATATACTCTTAAACAACATAAATATTTTCATTTTTAATCAACACAAGTTGGTAATTCGAAGTATATATACATATTTGAAAATTTATGAATTTAATCTGTATTTTTAACAAGCTAGTGCAGTCTCTTTCTCTCAATCTTTTGTGGAAAAAATAATAAAAAAAATACAGATTTTTTGTAATGAATTTTATTATTATTGATATATTAATTCTATTCTTCGTTTCTGCGACATAAATTTTTTAATGACACTATCTTAAAGTGTGCCCTTCTGTTTTAGTTTTATGAGATTTTTTTTACCATTGCTATTAGGCATAGGCTACATAGTCTTTCCTGATCTTGGGAGCTTCGATGTCATGTTTTAATTCTGTTTAGAGCAGAAAATGTGGGTTTTGATGACGCAGTGGTACTTATTATAACCTACCTCAGACTTTTTTCTCCAGCTAATTTTGTAGCAAAGATATATTATTATACTATATTAATACATAGCACAAACTGTAAACTATAGATAGAACATTTAGAAATGATCCAGTGATCTAATATCTAAAGCCTAAATCGTCGATGATCATTTATTATTGATGTTGTAAAAAATAATGAATTTATGTGGGATATAATATGGTTTTACTACGTTTTGGCATAAAATACCACTATCTTATTTCTCTTCGCTAAAGATTAGAAGGCTAATCTAATATTTTGGCATGGTTTTTATTATAAAACTTGTATTTAAGATTAATGGGCAGTTAGTGGAATTATGAATTTATTTTAAAAATAGTTTGAAGTAAGAAAAAAATGATATTCTGATTTTTTTTCAAACAAAATTACGTTTTTCAAGTTTCAAAGCGTATTTATAAATATAGAAAATGATATATTTTTAAGCTGAAATCCTTTGTTAAACCAAAGTGGCATAAAATAATAAAATAGATTCGTGTTGCCTTAATTTAGTTATATCCTATTCACAAAATACGTTATTCTTATCGCGTATCTTAACATATATTTTAGCAGCTTATTTATTTTAAGATGCCCTTAAGTTAAGATTATTTGGTTTACGCCTTTATAGCCTTATACACTATGCTATTATTTATTAATAGTGATTTTAAAATAAATTTGGCATTAATATTACAATTTTATTTTATAATTATACCTAATTACCATAATACATAACATATGGTAGCTGTATATTTTTACACTCATCATTATCATCATTTGTCAGTCACAAGGCTCTCACTCGCTGAGGGCATGGACCTTACAAAGGAACCTGGGTCTCACACGTGACGTGAGGGCTCCCCTTTCGTGTCCATACCGCGGGGACCCGAGCCGTCTTGGTATGCGGTTTTTTTAAAGAAGTTTCCCTCTCTTGGCCATTGCTGGCATTGGACGTACATCTTCTACCATGTTGGTTTTGGATTTTACCCTCTATTACAATATATATTTTAGGAATTTTCGCAATAATATTATTTAACGTTTTAGCACGAATTTAATTTAATTTTAGATGTAAATATTATTGCAGCTTTCGCTTATTTAAAACAAAAGATACGAATATTTAATTTCTAAGCTTGTTGTATCATTTTTCAGTATAATAAAAATTTCAGTAATTATATAATACACAAAATTTATATTAATTGTTTGATTATCGCAAAATTCTCTTGTACGGTATTCATTTATATCCTCGGGAGCTATTAAGCCGTTTCAGCCATCGTCTGCAGACCGACAAACAGACAAAAGCACAAAGAAATCCCCGCGCAAACTTTGTGGACCGGGGGGTCACACATTTTAAATAATTACTTACGACTTTTGGAAGAAAATTAGCGTCAAACTTTGGCAATGTGCAGATTTTAATGAAAACGCGAGAAAAACTTTTGCCACCCCCATTGGCGTTATTTTTTCGCATTACGAAAAATTAAAAATGAATTGAATCAATAGGCGAGCTTTTATTTTTTTTTATTTTGGAACATTCTGTATGATTTATATAATTTTTCCTCATTGCTGCACAGTGGAGTCGGTTGCTCGACTCCCGGCAGACGATTGCTTTCGACTGACTCGGCGTTTTACGGCGCCTGTAATTGATTGTGCTACCGTTTTCACTTCAAACATTTTTGCAATAAAATGGTTGCCATTTTCCATTCACATGTACAATGCCGGGTATTAGCGTGGACGACTCTACTAATGAAAATATTTTCTTTTTCCACGGAAAATGGTTCGGAAAATGCTTTTCATAAATTTTTGCGATACCGTAACGATTGTAAAATAATAAAAATAATAATATTGTACTGATAAAACTGTCAAAAGTTGTTAATGCTTTCTTTGCTTTGTATTGATCTTGTGCCGGAGCTTAAAAGTTTTTCAGGTTACTCTCCTATTGACACGGAAAAGAGAAAATTTCAAATTTATCATTCAAACTTTTCTTGTTATCGAAGTAACATGTGTTTATTTTATCACATCAAAAAGTTTTATGTGTGTGTGCGTGTGTAAAAATTAAATATTGCTTCAAATAAGACTGAATGGATCGATTTTTATCACTATTAAATAGCATCAACGACAATCTTCTCTCTTATTATTTAATTAATGTTTTACTGAACATGTATACAATCGCAAAAATTGGGTTTCGCCAATTTTTTTGCGTCTAGTGCCATTTGTCAATGTCAGAATCGGTACGTGTGGTGCATGTCGGTGACACGGTCCGTCCGCCTGCAATTCAAAAGTTTAGTGCTCGCGTGCAATTAACATCGGTGAATTATTTACAATCTGATGATACTATAGAAATTCCAGTAAAAAAATATTTACAAAATGATATGTGACGCCCTAGACAATTTTGCCAATTTTTTTTCATCGTTCTGCATAAAAAATAAGTTTGCAGAGGATAGCTCCTGAGGAATACGAAGGCTGTGGCTTTATAACAGTCTTATTTTTTGCCTGAATATAATTCCATATTTATATATTTTACCACAAGTAAAAAAGTCGTCCGATTGATCAAATCGAGTCCGTGCAAGTACGTAAAATATTTGTAGAAAATATACAATTTTGTAATCTTACATAATCTATTAGAGAAATTTGTAATTTAGAGCTTTTAAATTATCAGGTAATTCGGAAAGTAATTTAATACTTTTTGCCCTCTTTCTGGCAGTAGCGTGATTCCACGCTCATAAAATTGTTATGATTTGCTGGCAAAAATCTGATCTAGGTGATTTTTGACCTTTTGATCTGAAGTAAAGGTTTCACCGTCTAAAGAAACTGTAGAGACCGGAACAAATAATAATTAGAAGGTGCCAGATCTGAAAAATATGTTTGGTGTGGCAGTATATGCCATCTAAGCTGTAAACGCTTTTGGAGAGTCAAAAACTTGTATGAGTTCTTGCATTATCTTGGTGGAACACTACACCTTTTCTATTGAATAATTATGACCTTTTCCGTTTAAGTGAATCATTCAATTTGCCCAGCTGATGACAGTACACTTCAGAATTGAACGTTGTGTTATCTAGTAGAAGCTAAAAAATCTTCTAAAATATCACCTTTTTTTGATGAATATTGGCTATCGGAGTGCTTTGAGCCGGTTCATCTTTTTTACTCCATGATCTCTAGCGTTTAACATTGTTGTAGACACCCATTTCTCGTCCCCAGTGATGATGCGCTTCAAAAATGGATAATTTTCTTGACGTTTAAGAAGCAAATCACAGACGTCAACGCAATGGCTTAAATTGCTCTCTGTAAGAGCACGAAGAACCCATATGTCGAGGTTTGAGATTAAACCTAGATGTTTAAAATGATCATAAACGGTCGAATTCGATAGACTTAATCTCTCAGCAATATCACGAGCTGTTATTCGCTGGTTTGCATAAATGAATGCCTTTATTGTGTCTTCATCAGCTTCAACTGGCCTTCCAAAACGTGGTGCATCTTCTACATCAAAATTTCTGGATCGAAATTTCGCAAACCAGTTTTGGCACTGGCATTCTGGCAATACATCTTCTCCATACACATCGGATAATATTTTCTTGCTTGTACAGCATTTTTACCTTTTCGATAGTAAAAAAGTGATATATGCTGTAAATGCTGTTTTTACCCGACATATATTTGATATGTTTTTACCCGACACATATTACGACCAACCAAAAACTACAGCTTACAATTGTACTTTTTCACAAGCAAGCCTTGCTATATCAGCTGTCAAAATTTATAATGATTATGAGGCTTAAGTGTAAAGTAAGCTGGAATAAACGGAATTATTTTCCGAACAACCCAATATTTTAATAATTTTATTAGTTTTTTTATCATATTTGTTATATTATAGTGTCTGATATTTATAATTACTTCAACATATAAACTTATAATATTTAAAAACATAATTAAGATATTTTTACATACGAGTACTAATTAATAGTGTTTTTCGTTAAAGTTACGAAAAAATCATTTCAGAAGAACATCAAATTTAATTTTTAAAAATTAATCATTTTCTAATATAAATAGACCCCATATGGTGTGTTTGTGACGCTGTGTTTTTCGAGCCGCCGTGATGGATTGGTTAAAATTAAAGTAGAAGAGAAAATAAAGTTAAAAGAAGAGAACTAAGCTATAGTTAAGAAGTTTTGAAGAGTCAAGTGTTGTCGCGTGTCGGTATTGGACGAGGCGGCGATGGCGGTTGCACAATCATGGTTTCGTAGATTCTACGAAGCTATGAGGAGGCAGGCCGCTATGCAGGCCAATTCAGTGACGTGTAAATTAAATATGAATTTTCCCTAGTCTCGCCAGATTATTGTACCTATTCGCGTATTGACAGCTCGGCTCCCGGGCTTATGGCTAGCAACCTGACCCGTATTCGAAGAGCCAAGATAACCTGGAGGACGACCGTCACAGTCCTGGCATCAAATGGAAAAATAGAGAATCATCTTCAACGAGTCCAGGCCAGCAAAGCCCCAGGTTTTGACTGTCTTAATTATAACATCATAAAGCGCACCTGACCCATTACAGGAGCCACCATCGCCTACCTTTATAACTGCTGCTTAAAACAGGGCTCTTTTCTTAAGTGCTGGAAAACTGAGAATCATTATCGGAGCACTAATTTCGTCCTGGTCCCTCAACCCAGGATGCCTTACAATCAGTCTATAATTTTGTCAGTCAATCTAACTGCAAATATGTATTAAGCCTAATATTGGAAATCTCCGGCCCCATTCGATAGTGCCTGGTGGCCGGCTATTCTCAACAAGCTTAAAAATCGTAGGATCCCGTGCAACCTGTACGCTGTCATTAGCAGCTACTGCAGTGACAGGATGATAATAATGGATGCTGGTAGTGAAGTCATCACCTCACCGATCACTATGGGCTGCCCGCAAGGATCGGTCCTAGGCCCTCTATTATGGAATATCCGCTTTGACGATGTATTGAGGATTTCGTTGCCGCCTAATTGTGCAGTCATTGGGCTACGCCGACGACATCTTGGTGCTTGGAGGCGGGGATACTCGCTACCAAGTTGAGATTAGAGCAAAAGACATCCTCCATTGGCGATTGCGGTAAAACTAATCGCATAAGCTTCGCCAGCTCCAAGTGCTTCGGTGTTATCGTTAAGGGCTCCCTCAAGAGGCCGCCGCTTGTTGGCTTTCCCGACGGAATCAATTTCTCTATTAAACCAGCGGGTCGATACCTAGGTGTCACACTAGATGGCAACCTGGGTATGTTGACTCACACGAATCAAATTGTTGAGAAGGCCAAACACTCTATAGGTTGTTTCAACCGTCTGGCGGGAGAGGACTGGGGATTTCATTACCCCATGATGAGACGGTACTATATGTGCATCATCATACCCGTCATAACATACGCCAGTAATTTTTGGGTCCACCAGGCTAGTTTATCTCTGGTTCGGAGACGCCTTCTTTCGGGTCGAAGGGTCTATAGGACTGCCTCTACAGCGGTTCTGTAGGTCCTTGCCGGCGTTCTGTCACTCGACTTGGAACTCCAGATCCGGGCTGCAGGCTCGTTGATCCCTCGTGGCTATCGAGCACGTCTTGGGGACCAGGAGATTCTCCCGACCGACGTCGAAGCTTTGCACCAAACCGCACTCAGGAAAATACTCCATAATATCGCGTTAAAAATATGGAAATCCCGTTGGTCAGCTGAGAGTATGGGCAGAACTGGTTTCCGGTTTTTCCCTAATGTACTAGCTCGAGTTAATGTGCATTGGTTTGTTCCTGACCATTACGTGTCCCAGTTTATCACGGGACATGGCTCAACACTTAATCGCTGTCAATCTGGGCCTCAAGGATGACCCAGCTTGCGAGTTTTGCGACTCCAATAAACAATCATCAGAACACATTCTTTGGGAATGTCTGAGACTATGCTTAATGTAGTGAGGCGGTCCCCTGGCCCAGTCTCTAGGACCTTGTCTCCTCCATTCCTGCTTACAGGGCTTTTATGACTTACGCCGGCCAGGTCGGAGCGAGATTCTCCTCCCTCAACATATTACTCTTGCCTTCTTAGGTGTAGATTGCCTGTATTTCCAAGGAGTATTTAAATGCGATGGTTGCCACGATGGCTCGTCAGAGGTAGTCTACATTTAAAGACGATTTTTCCCAATGTTTTTTTGATTTCAAGTTAGGTACACAATTACGCACTGGTATAATTCAGTTGATTCATAGAGTCGTGCGGTGAACGAAACCTCAAATTCCTGACCTATCCATTTATTTACCTCCGCCATTGTTGATCGCCTAGCGAGCTCAGCCCCCGAATCCATCCCTGCGGACCTAGCTACCCAGCTACCCAGCTACACAGCCCACGTAGCCGAGCCACGTACAGCTCGGGGTAGACCGAGCGCGGCCACAACATTAGCTACTGTCACTAACTAGTTTACGAGACCAGTAGCCGGCATCAAAGTTCAGGATGCGAACCTGTCGTGGGCGAAAGCGTCCCGCGTCCTTTGTCTAGTTCGCTTTTCATGTTTGAGTTTGTGAAACAATAATAAATTTTATTTTTAAATAACGATATCGCATGATAGCCTTCAATTATAGCCCGAACGATACGACCGACCGAATCCTTATAATGAATCGGTTATCTGTCCAGATCGTCATGAATGTTTAACCATTCGCCGTGGCACCAGGTGAACACGTATCACCATTAACCTCCTGTAATATACGGTATCTATTTTAGATTGTGGGTCATGAACCCGCCGATCGATGGTTGTCTACCCTCTGATAAATGATACTTGTCTATTGCTGAAAAATTGCCAATTGTCTCAGGTGCACACACAAGGGTATTGTGCAATAGAAACAAATGTCGAGACAAACTCTGCGTCTGGATCAAGTCTATCTACACACAGCTATAAGGACGATAATCGAATATTTCTGAAAAATAAAATATCTACACAAAGAATTCCATCTTCAATTTGAATAAAAAATAATTTTAAGTTCATTGAAACCATTTTTTCTTGGAAATATTTTATGGATGGCACAGTAGAGATGATTATTATTTTAACGTTCTTCCGGAGTCTAAATTCCTTAGTAATACATATTTTTATATTCATCTGCGTAATTTATATTTTTGCTCAAACGCATACATAGAAATATTGTTAATTTGGCGAATGAGTCTAGTGATAGCAACATGTGGTCCGCGTAATTTATTAGCGGCAACAGTTTCGTGAAACTTTGCAAAATTTTAAACTGTTAATCATTTTTTCCAGTCATAATTTTGACAACTCACTCGAACGAGAAAAAACGGCTATCAGCAATTGGGCGAAACTTTTCGCAGTCAGGCAATAAATTTGTTGCGGGATGATTTAGTGTCCTGACATTGGTACAATTATGAATAATAAAACATGCGTCTCAAAAGCTAACAGAATATAAAAAAAATATGAGAATTATTCAGGTATATAATCATTTTAATCTAAGAAAAATGATTCTTTCAAAATATTTGGGCGTATAATGTATTAGAATATTATAAAAACAGAGTAACACTCAATACTCCCTCGGCATTCAGCTATTATCCTAAAATTATTATTTTTACACATTTTAGTTTAAATATCATAATTCGTTAGGGACTAACTTCATCAAATCGTGATTGCTAAAAAAATGAAAAATGAAATCAGATAAAGAGATTTTTTTCGATTTATATTATTCATCTTAAATATTGCGTAGATTTATTTTAAAGTCAATAATTTCTTAAATTATTTCCTACACAGAAACCTACATATTTTTCTAATTTATTAAGTTTTGCAATATATAAATATTCTTCAATTTACACTAACACGTTTTGTATTGTTTTAAATAAAAATCTTAATAGTAAAATGTTACATTAGAAGTGATATTAAAGAAACTTCTTATCCAATATATTAAGTAAAAATCAAGAAAGATAACAACAAATTAAAATAAATTTGGAAATATATATATTTTTAAAAAATTACAGCTGATATAACTTAAATATCAATAATTAAAATAGATACGAATAATTATTTAAATTCATGTATATGTAAATATAAAAATTGTTCTTAATGTATGATTAATAATTAAAAAAAATGTTATTTTATGTCAACATCAGTTGATTAATAGAAGTTAAAACTTAGTAGATTCAAAGTTAGTAGACAATTTTATTGCAACACATTGTCCAATAGGTGTATATTTTTAGTATATATATTTAAAACAGAGAAATAATAGTAGTTTTCAGCTTTAAATATATATAGGAATAGGAATCGTATGCAATAGATAAAAAAACAAATAAACACTTAATCTGATGATAATAATATTATTATATATATATTATAATAATAAAAACATGTAAGATTAGAAGATAAATTTAGGTATTTGTTTTATGCGATATTATGCAGATATCTACTGTTTAAATATTAAGATATTGGCATATAAAGTAATCATATAGACAGAAATTAACGTAACACTCAGAATTATTATAAACGCACCATGGTTTATAAGAAATGCAGCAATCAAAACAGACCTCAACATCCTCACTCTTCTTGAACTAATAAAAAAATATGCAATCCTTTTTTATAATAATCTTCATAAATTTAAATCCAATAACCCATCCATTTCCTCTCTAGCTAATTACAATCCAATTTATTTCTTCTTTCATGACAAAATTCTTCAAAATCTTAATAAGATTAAGTGTATTTAATAGAATGGACGTTTTTATTTAAAATATTTGAATGCTTATAAAATATGGATTTTTACAAAAATATAATCTTTATTAGCAGATACTTAATTTAGAGGTTTGGAGTCAAAATACTCATTGAGTTCATTTAGAAGTCAGATGGTAGTCAGATTGAGCGATATTGGCGAATATGGAGGGTTACGAATTGACCTCCAACCGTATGTGATTGAACATTGCTATGCTGCAAAAAATAATGTCTTCGACACACGATTGAGATCGTTTTATTTTAATTTACGTAGCTGAATAGTCCAGTTGTTACAATAAAGTTTCACTATATAGAATTATTAGAAGTACCCATAAGTAATGTCGTTTTTTTGATGCGTCATCTTTAAAATAGTTTTTTTTAGTCTTTTAGTCGGTAAGGACATGTTATAAGTTTCTCTTGTATAGCGGCTATTTGCTTGTGGCCTTTAGACAAACAAATATCAATATCATTTGAAAAAGAAAGCGACAGAGGCTACGAAGGATATTTTCGAGATTACAGTGACATATTGGATGTCAAAAAATGCGAACGATGGTTCAAAAAAATTTAAATCTGGTGATTTGTGTTTGGAAAACGAGCCTCGAAGTGGACGACCTGTCCAGGCGGATGAAGCAGCCGTGAGTTCTGCAATCGAAGACCCGATGCTGACCATTGATAAATTATCGGAAAAGGTCGGTACATCCTAGTCCAGTACTTAGAGGATCCTAAAGATGTTAGGAAAGATTAAAACAGAAGGTGTTTGGGTCCCGCACGTAATCACGCGCGACATCATGTTGCGAAATTAACGTGTGAAAAAATTCAGGATCTAGAATGGGTCACCCTGTTGCATCCTCCATAATCGCTGGATCTCGAACCATCTGCTTTTTACTTATTTCGTTCTATGGACCATTTTCTAAGAGATCAAAATTTCAATTCCTTAAAAGAGGTGGATACAGTCCTTTAAGACTATTTTCAGTCAAAACCCGCAGAGTTTTACAATAAGGGCATGAATGATTTAAAAGTAAGGTGGCAGAAGGTTATAGATAATATGGACAATTATTTTGTATAAGAAAAGTTAAATAAAGTATAAGAAAATTGTTTTGAATTTCATTGAAAAAAAAACGACATTACTTATGACTCCTAATATTTTTAAGGTCGGGTTGGTATTGCTACATGACTTTTTGATAGTCATTGATATTTGCACTCTCGGTTAGAGTAAAGCACCCGTTTTTTCATCTCCAGTTATTAAGTCTTGTAAAAAGATTGTTGAGATTTGATCACTTATATTCTCTTTATGCGATATCCATTCCCTTTGCTTCCACACCTTGCTGATTTTTTAAGATGCTTTTAAACACTCGACCTTTAGTATGGCATCGTTTACATTGCAAAATCTTTTGCATTTGGGGATATTTTTTAAATCAAAATTTCCTTAACCATTTTTGACACCTGCGAACATTTAAACAATCCCTCAGTAAAGTAGTAAAATCGCACACTAGTATCAGTAAGAAAAAAAAGAAAGAATGTGAGGTTGGTTAGATGAATGGATTGATATGTTTGATTTATAAATCAATGTTTACATTATATTGTTTTACATAAACGCTATTTTTTAGTTGTTTCTGTGAAATTTAGATGTGCTAAGATAAATATAATATGTTAATGGCTCGTAAAAAAATTACATCCAAATCCGTAGGAGAAAGATAAATAAAGATCACATCTTTTAAAATAACAGAAAGGGTAGGCCGGCGAGGTTTACACAAAAAAGATAATATTTAGAGGGTAAACAATTATCTAAGCAAAATAAATATGGCTGTGTGCGACCGCAACAGATGGCGCCAGGGGTGTTGATGCGAGAGAAGGGTCCGACGGCATATGGTTATGAATAGTAATGGATGGCCACCTGAAATCTGTTTTTGTTTGCCTCCGTTTGCGACTCTAGTCTGGGATGAGTGCGGCGTGACATCCTATTACGGCGACGGGATAATAAACGGGATTAGACCGTGTGTTATATCACAATTTGGAGAGTTGAATCTCCTTCTTCGCGGTGGATGACTTGCCGCACCAACCATCCGGGATTTGCTGATTACAATCAGGATTTAGGAATCACGTGTCTTAAAAACCAAGTATTTTTAGCGATGCGTATTTCTAGCATTATTATTCGGTTTATTTATTAACGACATAATTTCTCAATCTTTGCAGATGACTTAAAGTTATTTAAATCAATTTCCTCAATAGACGATGACCTTTCGCTGCAGCTGAACATCAATTCTTTACACGAATGGGCATCTACTGATCGTCTCCCGTTAAGTGTTGGAAAATGTCAGGAAATACCATTTGCAGTAAATCAAAGATCTGAAAAACTCTTCCCAGGCAGTCCTTAATCAAAGCTTAACCTAAATTTAGATTCAATTCACATGTATACGAAATATCTAATAGAGCTGCAAGAATGTTGGACCTTATTTTAAGAAACACCTTAGTAATATGATTGCAATACAATACGTTGGTTAGGGGTTCACTTGAATCAGAATCTATCGTCTGGGCTTCGAATATCTTTAGAATATGACGCTTCGAATATCCTTAGGCTAGAGAAAATCTTGTTCACTACTTGTAAATTGTGAGCCGGAGATAAGAAGGGATGGCTAAAAATGGGATGTCAAAGTTATCAACGATTTCGAAAAACAGGGGGATATCCATAAAGACAAAAAACGTTTAGTGCAGAGTCTGGTATTCTCAATTTTTAATTATGACGTAGAAACATGAATCATTAAGAATAATATGAAAAAGAAAATATCCACATTTAAAGGGTGGTGCTGGCGACGTCTGCTGAGAATACCATGGACCGCTAAATCATTAAGAACGAGTACCGGATATTATGTATGATAAACGAGATCAAAAACGCACTGAAGAAATTGAAAAATAACAAATCTCTATGATATTTCTGCCGAATTAATAGAGGAACTGGGAGAATTCGGACAAAAGCTTCTATGCCAGATATGTAAAAAAATCTAGATCTCAGGTAAATGGTCCCGGGACTGATCAGAGTCAATATGTATTCAGAGGGATATCCAAAAAGACAAAAAAACCTTTAGTGCAGTTAGGTATTCTTAATTTTTATTTACGGCAACCTGGACCATATAGGAAAATATGAAAAAGAAAACAGACGCCTTTGGAAAACGTTAGCCTGGAGAAGCTGGAGCGCCCAAGTGAAGACCGTCACAGATTCCTTCGTAGTAGCTGCGATGCGGGATGCAAAATCCTAGAGAGACAAAATTAAGAAGTTTAGAACAAAAATGATCACGATTCTCAGTTATGAGGGTGCCGACCAAAGAAGAAGAGAATATCTAGAAGAAATTCCTAAGATATCTCTACATGAGGGAATTAGGATTTTAACCCGAGATTATATTTCAGTGCATGGATTAAGGGTTGTCTGGGGTATGTAACTCTCCATAAAAGAATGTTGATTTTTGATAAAAGATTTTTTTAAATTCCATTTGCTATTGGATGCAAGAAAATGTAGCAGAAGCACAAAGATCACGACAGATCCAGCTACGCGATTTAAAATTAATTGGATAAAAGAAAAGATTGGAAGGAACGGATCTGTTCAAGATTGACAGTGTTCCGGAATACTAAGAACATCAACGAGCTTCACCAGTCAAGAAAGAGTAATAGAATTGCAAAAGAACATTCCTATGAATGAAGATAAGCCGGACCGAAGAAAACAATTTTTTCGAATGGTTCTCGGAAAAATGAAAACAGGAAGAACAGTTTTCGCGAAAGAAGTAGACTAATTCTAATTAAATGGCATAGTTAATCGACATAATTGCACTTACTAAGCAACTAAAAATTCACATGTTAGGCAAGGACACCATGTTAATTTACTAGGAGATTTAGTGTGGTACTGTATTTTAAACATAGAATTAACAGGCCCATTATTTTATGACAATGGAGGGACAATTACTTAAATTTACTAGAAGATTCTGCTTTATCACGCATTCGGAAGGACTTTGGTGACGATGGTGAATTTTAATTGCAACAAAACGGAGCACTTCCACATTATCATCTTGATGTAAGAGCATATCTTGATGAGAACTTTTCAAACAGATGGCTTGGATGAAGAGGTTTCATAGAATACCCTGCTCGTTCTTTAGTCCTGCCGCTACTAGATTTGTTATTGTAGGGATACCTTAAAGATAAAGTCTACGCCAGAAAAATTTAAAACCCCAATCGATGAATGAGCCACAACATCAAACGAATCGATAGCCCATTGTTATCAAGAATGTATTGACTAAAACTGTAATTATTTTGAACATTAGCGATTGACGAAAAAGTTATACATTTTATTAAGATTATTTTACAATTTAAATAATAATTAATTGTGAATAAAAACTTTAATCATTAACACTTGTATACACTTTTTTGGGCTATCCTGTACATATATGCATTCTAGACACCGATAAGGGGAAAATTTAAACATTCTTTAAAAATCTATTAAGCAGTAGTCGAAGCTTTGGAATTAGCTGTTAGACCATCGTTTCATAATCAAATAATTTATAACAAAATGTCTTATAGTTATTTACACTTTATATTGTTTCTGCTAGTTGGGAGAAAATTTCCAAATGGTGAATGAAAATTTCCAGGCGTAAGGAGTAATATTTCCGTATTGAAAATTGATGTAAAATATATAATAACAATTTGATTTAGGAGATTTCTTTTATGATATATATTTACAGATTTGTAAAAAAAAATCAGAGCTATAGACAAAACATGTCAGTATTTAAAATAAGTTTTTATTTCCTTTAATATAATGTTTTTTTTGTTACCAGCAGAAAACGATGTATCGTATTTATGGCAGTTAAATGCTAGTTGAAAATTAACATGTCCAGAATATATAAAAAAAAGATTAGATTAGGGGAATATTAGAGGAGGATTAGAATATTGGAAATAATTAATGGAATATGGTATATTTTTGGTTCTTTTTAATAAATATATCTCGCCTTTTGCTTACATTAGAATCTTTGCTGCTTTGATAAAATCTAAACCTATTATTAATTTAATATAATCGGGATCAATAGTTTTATTCCAGACAATAGAGATGTAAATAGAGTTATTTGATTTATTCCACCTAACTTCAACTAAAATCCAACTCATCGGCTACACATCACTGATTTAGAGTTTGACTAAAAGTAAAATAACAAAACGTAAAAGATTAATCGGACATGCTTCATTATTAAACGAATGGAATTAGTCATAGCTACATAGTGAGAGATTTAATTATAAAAATTGGATCTAATTGGATCTTGGATAATATTAAATCATATTTTCAAATAATAATATTGATTTCTCGCTAATATCCATAGTTTCATTTATACTAAATTTGTATACATAAAAAATGGCCGCGGTGGCTATGACTTACGCCATAAATCACACCATAATTTGTCAAAACATCCTGTCCAATCCTTGCAATGTAAATATTAATATTAAGCGGTACCCCCCGCGTCTATGGCCGCCATTTCGGCATCTATCTCGAATATAAAAATAAATATTTTCATTACTGATTTCTCACCAAATGTGGTTATTATCCTTGGACGAAGACCAGATGTTGAACGCTCAACGGCAGATACGTTGGCGATTGATCCATAACCGTCTCGGCAGTTTAACACATGTTGCGTTGGGGAGATTAAGATAACGAAAGTGTTTTTGCCAAATATGTGAATGAAAAAAATTGTATGACCTTGATTAATAAGGATTTCATTGGTATCGCCATATTTCAATACAAAATATGTGAAAATTGGCGAATAAAACAATTGTAATGATTCGAGATTTTTTTCGGCATCATCTCGAGTTATTTTCTATATTTAATGTCGTATTTTTTTATATACAATTAATATTATAAAGCACGAAATTTGCAAAAGGGTGTATTTGACCTGAAAAACCTGTAACATAAAAATAATAATATATAATAAAACCTGATTCGAGCAAGCTCCGAACCAATGTATCGTATAACACTCTTATAACTAAGGTTCTATGTAAGTAGTAAGAATTTCTCAAGACAATATCCAACATTCTTGATTATCTCATAGACATGTCCAATACATTTAAACTAAATTTCAACTTAGAATCAAACAGAATACCCAGATCTTTAGCAAAAATTG
Source organism: Philopotamus ludificatus (assembly GCA_022495035.1). Classification (NCBI taxonomy): domain Eukaryota; kingdom Metazoa; phylum Arthropoda; class Insecta; order Trichoptera; family Philopotamidae; genus Philopotamus; species Philopotamus ludificatus. The sequence goes on from JAGXCT010033980.1 coordinate 59,056, forward strand.
CTTAACCCTTTCAATGCGGCGGGTCTAACAACGATTCTGCATCTGAGTGCGGCG
>JAGXCT010033981.1:0-17379 GCA_022495035.1 Philopotamus ludificatus
TGAGAAATCCGTTAGAGACCAGATTTATTTATGCACATAAGGATATGTGTACACAGCCATGTACATATTTTTTCAGGGGTGCACTGTTTTGTTTAGTATTTATCAAAGTTTACTTGGGTTTCTAGTCAACTCCATGCAGGGTTGATGCTGACCATCAATTTTAATGGTATGATAGATAATTGTGTTTTATTTCCGATAACATCATATTCCATATTATATGCAAATAATTGTTTTGCCTGATATATAAAGGCATAGTAGAAAATTCGTCTGCCATGTAGCTACTGTAGAATCTCTCGTCTGCAACCGTTCTGCAGGGTAGATGAGGCAGAAAACCGGTTCTTACACGCTTCCTTGCGATTCTAGAGCTAAAATTCGACGTCCAGAATACAGATTGTCCATTCCTCACCATCGTGTAGCATCTTGAGATTTAGATCACGCAATATCTGGGGCGATGGCCAGTCTTCTACACGTTGCAATTGGTCATTGCTATTACACACACGACGCAACGCAGGCCTCAGGATTGGGCACGAGAGCAGCACGTGCGCACGCGCCGTGTCCGTCGTGCACGAGCACCCATCCGGCACGGTCGTGCCCGGCCGCTCTCGACCCCTTCATCCATATACCACGGATGTGTCTTTCACGACCAGAAGACATAATTATTCGCCGTAGACTGGACGGACAGCATTGTCAAAAGATGCCATTTAGAACGTGAAAGCGACGATAAGTGCGCAATTGTTCTGGCACTGTCGAACTCGAACAACAAAAAATCGCGTTCCACACGCCAAACAAGAAGATTCTAATGATCTCGTTTTGATCCCATGATTATTTTTTTTTTAGACCAGACAATTAGGTAAATAATGTATTTAGCGTCGATTACGGTGACATTTCTACGGTGTCGTGTCGTTTAGTCGAAATCGCCGCTATTCGTAACGTTTCTTATCATCGTTAGTGAAATATGGTTAGTTGGAATAATGAGAATACACTAGTGTCTAAATACAGTGATACTATGTAATTCGGAGGCTTACTTAGTTCAAGTAATTTTACTCAGGGTTCTAATGACGTTTCTACTTTAATACTATGGATCAAGAGGGAACAGGACTTGGAGAAAGCAAACAAAATTCCACAAAAGGTCAATTAGGATAGACTTACTTTGCTGCTCAGTAGTAATGCTAACGAAGACTAGGATAAAACCTTTACTCTATTTAGTTTCATCAAGATAAAACCTTTGCTGTTCCAGTGACTTCAAACTTAATAAAACTATATATTTTAACTCTTTCAAATTCTTCTAACTTCCAAGTTTGAGTTTCAAACGTTCCAGGTTCAAAAGCTTGATAGCTTAAGGAATTTATACTATAGTCCAAAACAAAAATGCAATGAAAACACCACAGCCACTTTACTGCTTTGTGTCGAAATTTTCTACAAAAAGAGTTAATTTGGTGTTAAAAAGGCTACTAAAAGGTTCTGCATTTGCTTGAAAGGTTTTCTTACCAAAAATATTAATCCATTAAAGGCGCTACTTGAAATGAACGGTGCTTATGCTCTCCCCAAACTTAGAGAAGGGTCTAGTTAATGAAAAATATATTTTTGTCGCATATCGGAATTGGATGTGGATGTAAATCTGTGGCGCTGATAGTGCTGTTGCCCCCTATCAGGGATTTTGTTTTGGAGTTTCCTTCTTTCGTGGATAAGGTTATTAGGTACCTTCCAGACCTGGCTTTGCCTTTTGTATTTAAATGGGCACGATCCTCAGACATAAGGGTGCCGACTAAAGAAGAAGACTGTGAGTAGTCCAGGCTGCTATCCTGGTCTATTCGGTATTGTAGGTGCTATCAGAGTTTCCGAAGTATTCAATTTATATAATAAAATAATAATTCTCAAAACCTGGAGAGCAACTATCGAATCCCATGCTACAGTGTTGATCATTAGTAAAGCATGGAATGAAGCATCCATTAAAACGTCGATTTTTGTTTAAAATTATATTTGGATCTGATTGTATTTTATTTAGTGAAGTAGTAAGATTTGAAAAATAGTCTTTTATAAATTAAATTTTGGCTTTTTGTTAAAGTTATGGAATTAGGGATGAGTAATGAGAACATAGAAGACGTGATAATTATCATAAAATCGAACTGTTAAAGTAACCTGCGGACAGGATATGTTACTTATTTACATTTTATATGGCCCCTATAACTTTTTGCTGATTGGTTGTAAATTTATTGTTAGCTGTGATTTTAAAAATAAATACAAACATTTGATTCCCTCTAGTTTACTTGTAACAACAAGTTAAAGATCGAAAGAATCGCGCAATAGAAAGCGCATGAATGTCATGGGCGCCGCTCTGAAAGGGTTAAGGACAAATATACCAACGCATCAAAATAAAATAGGACTTAAACACCCAAGGTTTTTATGTCAAACCGTTAGTTAAGATGAAACCCCAAAATAATTGCAAATAAACGTTATTATGAAAAAAATGATGTTCAATCGTGCATTTTACTACTAGCTATCTAGCTTAAATACTTATTTCATCCTCATTTCTTCATTAGAAGCGGATATTCGTCTTCTGCTTCCTGGGTGCTAAACTAATAAAACTTTACCACCTTAAAACTATTTTTTCAAAGCATCGATAATATGGAATATAAGTAGAAAATAGTCTTCTGGGTTATTTCTGTGATTTAGACTTCAATGCGTACATTTTTCCTGATGTTTCTTGATACGTGTCATCATGGTAAAAGCAACTTTACCATGGCGGATCGAAAACAACCGCAAGGGGTATCTCAGGTACCCCAAGCAATTAAGTAAAGATATTGATGAATTCTTTATCAATATTTTGATATTTTTTCTAAAAATGGATTATTCCAAGAATAAATTAGTTATTCATGATATGATTCATATTTTGGATTTGACGCGTAGGTGACAACGCTCTCGGTACGTGGCACTCGCACGCTTCGCTCGCCCTCGGCACATCGTACCGGATGCGAGCGAGAAAAGACATCGCGCACGGGCATCAGTAACGAATGTTGGTGTTTTTATTTTTTTTTCGCAATTGCAGATAATAAATGACAATGATTTTTTATAATATTTATTCTTTAGACTTTTTCTGACGAATACAAAGAGTTTGTGACATGTGGGATTTATATTAATAGTGTTATTCCAAAAAAATTAACTCATTTTTTAAGACTATTGTAGTTTTTCATTGTGATCGTAAAAAAAATCTTATAAATAATCGCGTACATTGAAATTTAAATCTAAACCATAATATTTCTAAGCATATTTTTTGCGTCATCGTCTCGTGATCTCTTTTCACATGCTGGTTTTTTTTTTAAAAAAATATATAGAAAAAGCAGAATGAATTATTGGCCGTGATGTAAGATGTCACAATTTTTTTTTCATATTAGAATAATAGTAGCGATTTTTAACGCCGAGCCTCATTTTAATCCTTTCCTTTTTTGCGAAAATTCGGGCCTTTTATTATGGTCACGATTCTGAACGACCTTGCCATGGGAAATTAAAAATGAAATAAAATTTTATTTATGATCCCTGGCTCTTTTCACAAAGTGTGCTATTACTTTGCTAACGAGGTCGCAGGTATATAATTCTCAGTGACTAATGTCATATAATTTATTTATGGATTAAGAAATCATCTTATAAATAAATTTAAAAAAAAATACATAATGAAATTTTCTGCACGTTACGGCACATTGCACATCTCATAATCAATGCATTTTATTTGAATAACCTTGCATAAATATTGCATTAGCATTATACAACTATCACAGTATGCATTTGTTCTATTAATGCAATAATTTTCAAGGGTCAATTCTATCTCAAGGCAATATGAAATATACAAGATAAGAAATAAATATATAGTCATATAAACAATGTTGTAATAACCCACATTTAAAGTTATAATGAATCATATTATGCGATTTTAATGAATGCTATCATAGATTTTTATTCCGTTTAAACTCGTCATAAATAGCACTGCATAGAGCAGCGGTCGTCAAACTTTAAAACCCCAGGGAGTATTAAATATATTTAGAAAAAATTGATCAAAGAACACATAAAATGAACCTAGTTAATAAAATAAAACTATTAATTTAAGTTTTATTAACTTTTGTATTACTAAAGAAATGCAAAATATTGTTTTAGTTTTTTCTGTCAAAAAAAATTTTGAACACATATAAGTTTTAATAATTATTATTATAAACCCTTAACCTCAAGATTTTTAATATAAATCCCACCATGTCCTCAACTTTTTGTGTTTGTCTAAAAATGTCTAAAGAATACATATAAATAATCAATGACCTTTAATGTCCGCAATTGCGGAAAAAAAATTAATGAATAACTATTTATATTCATAGAATAATCTGAATTTATCATTTCTTGACTTTTGGATTATATTTTCACACATTCATTTCATATAAAATATACCCCATCGGCCAGCGGCGTTGGTTTTGAGCCGTCGTGACGGATCGGTCAAATAAAATAAGTAGCCGCGTTGATAAAAAAAATGATTTTCGACAGAGAAATTTTTAAAAAACCAACAACGCGGATAACAATATATTTAAAAATTGGCAAAAAGAGCAATATTTTTAATATTCTTGATAGATTCGTCAGATTTTCCTACTTCTCTTTTTTTAATATTTGTGATCTAAACCCGTTCAGAACATTAATTTATTTTTTTATAAAAAAATAAAGTTCCTCTGAGGATCTCGATGCCTGGAAAATATGTAATGTTTTTAATTTCTCAAAATAGATGGAGAACTTAACATGAACTAAGCCATCAAATGATATGAAATACCTCTGAACTCAGATTCCATAGCAAATGCTCTGAAATATTAACTAGAAAACGTCCTAAATAAAACTAAAATAGTTTGATAATTCTTTCTTTCTAGCCGTGCCGATGGGGTCTATTTTTGACCCCAAGTTTTTGTAGTATTATCAAAATAAATAAAAACAACAATATTATTTTCCATTAGAAGGGTTGCGATATTTTTTATCGCTCCGTATCGGATATGAGCGAGAAAAAACATCGCGTATGGGCAAGTGCGAGCGAGAAAAAATATCGTGCTGTGCAAGTGGAGAAACCAACTTCGTCGAGTTTGCACGTCGCTTACGCGTCATATTGATTAGTAAAAAAATCCAAATTATGAATAACTACTTTTATTCTTAGAAAAAATATTTTTTAAAACAAATGCCAAGGTATTGTCGAAGAATTGATCAATTCTTGACATGAAATGTTGAGGGTCTATTTTCATATATTAATTTAATTTGATGTAAGGTTTTTTAAAAAACTGATAATTTAATCTATGAGATCCACACAACGAGAAATTTTAATCTTTTACTCAAAGCTTATTATCTCTGCCAAAAGGAGCCTCTCAGCTTTAAAATTTTAAGAATGATAGTTGGTTTGATGTGGATTAAAAAATGCAAATATAGTCCACATTACACTGAAATTTTATCGCGGACCACCAGTGGTCCGCAGACCTCCACTTTGGCGACCGCTGTCATAGAGGATGTTGTAATAAAAATAAATCTATGCCACCAGTGCAATCGCATATTGCAGCTTCCGGCATGTATTTCGCACTATTGACCCAATTGCACGATTGCTTTCGATTTTATTAACATTATAATTTAAAATTATTATTTTTTTTAAAAAAAAACTGAAAAATTAACGAGCCATAACTATTAATATTGTACAGCAGATTTAAATTATGATTAACTTTCCACAAAAAAATCGTAAAAACAGCTCATTGTGACACGAGAAATTTAATTACTATTTTTAATTATTCAACTTATTTTATGTATATATATATAAAATGTATATAGTTTGCAATTCCGATACTTTGTATATACAGGATATTAACTAGACATATTATTTACTCTACCGCGTATATAAAATAACTATAGTTTTTTTTATTTAATAATTAATAGTGAGCAATGTGGCGATAGAATGCAAATATGCACGTTCGTATATAATAACTAGTTTCCTGTCATGTGCTCAGGTATAAGAACAATTGTTCCAGTTGTTAAACCGCAGTTGTTGAATTAAAACAATGCACAATAAGCATTTATATGCAAATATATAATTAAAGTGGAGAAATTTTTGGCAACTATATAAAATAAATTGCAATGTTGTCCCGAAAAAATAGCGAAACTTTCTAAAATTATGCTTTTTATATATTTTTATCATTTTTAATATGTAATGGCCACGAACGAGAGATGTTTTTAAAGACGATGGTGAATGACTCGATTCGATTTGCTAATTAAAAATTAAAACTCTAAGCTATCATGACAAAATCGTTTATACGATTTCACGGTTATCTAAATTTACATCTTCCATAATTAACACGTTTTTATTGTGTAAAACTATTTATATGCTTAATTCTGCAATTCAATTTTAAACTGTTTATTGGTTGAGCTTTATATTAATATAAATGCACATAAAATTAATCAAAGCATTTTTATTTAAACACTATTATTACTAATATTATTAATTATTTTAAATTTAAATAAAATCAATAAGCTCTATAGAAAACTTAACCCCCCTACAAAGTGGAAATAGTTAAGCCTTTATTTACGATTATTCTCATCTTTATAGATCTTATCCGTCGTAGCTTGGAGGTAATTACAATCAAATTATGATTGTTACGGGTTATTGCCAATAAGCGCAGATAGTATTCAGATGGGCCATTTCAGGAATAGTTCTGATGACACTGGTCAACAGGGTGTGGGATGAAGGCTGACGACCTTCATTTCGCAACAAAAATAATTGTCAAAAATATAAGCTTTGAAGCAGCGCTATTCAATATACAAAAAACCACTGCGGTGCAGAAGGCAACGGGAAACCACCTCACTATATATTCCCATGAAAACCATGTCCATGGTCCTCCATAAGGGGAATCATGCACATGGTCACGATCCTCAGAAATGAGGGAAAGTGGATTAATATCTTATATAAAAATATAATAATATATAATCGCTTTACGACTCAAAAAAAAAAAATAGATCTTATAAACGTGTCATCTTTCATCACAATAATATCAAACCGCACAGAGTAAGAAAAATATTTATTTGAATTGAGATGGAATATCATCTTTTAACCCAGAGGTTCCCAATCTTTTTCGGTTTACGGCTCCCTTAAAACATCAGATTTTTTTGCGGCTCCCTTAATACATAAGATTTTTTTCAAAATTTTGACCTTCTTGAGAAAAGCGAGCGCAAAAAGATGGCGCAAAAATTTCGAGAATTGGGAATTCCAACAAATTTGCCGAATTGTTTAATTGAATATATCGCCCTAATATAAGCCCTGCTTTAACCTAGGTTATTCATCAGAACCATTATATTTGTATTATCTAAGAATTATTCGGTTTTCTGGTAAATCCATGTTAAAACAATATTCGCTTCTGTTGCCAGGATTCACGATGTTTTCTCGCTCGCTCGACATCGCCAAGAGCGTTTTTATTTACGCGTCAAATTGTTAAGTTAAAAATTAAAAATATCGACCAAATTATAAAGCATATCATATTTTTTAGAACGTCAAGATATTGATAAATAATTCATCCATATCTTGACTTGATATGCTTTGGGTCTATTTTCTATTATAAATAGACCCCATTCGGACGAAACGATTGTTTTTCGAGTCGCCGTGACGGATCGGCTAACGCGACAAAAAAGTAACGACCTTTGTTTGGGACACTTTATTGCATCCACCATATTCACCAGATCTGACAAGTTTAGACTATCACCCGTTCTAGTCGATGAAACATTTTTTGAAAGACAAAAAATTAAAACAGTGAACGAGGTAGAATGGACTCTATTTCATTTTATTTTTTTTATTTAAATGGTATTTTAGCCCTGAGGCGGGTCTTTGCCACCTGGAGGACACTATGCGATCTCCAGCTGATACATGTCCATCTCAACCCTGATGTCAGCACTTTGACGGTCGTCCTTCAAGTTATCTTGGCTCTTCGAATACGGGTCAGGTCGACAGCCATAAGCCCGGGAGCCGAGCTGTCAACGCGCGGATTGTAACAATAATAATCAGACGATGCTAGGGCCAATTCGTATTTAATTTACGGTCTGATTGGGTGTTATGGACACCTCCAGTAGCAAACACGTCACTGAACTGACCTGGATAGCGGCCTGGCTTCTCATAGCTCCGCAGAATCTACGAAACCATGATTGTGCCCTACCGCCATCGCCGCCACGTCCAGTACCGATACGCGACAACACTCGACTACTTGATTTAGGAATTTTAATTCAAAACCACGCTAATAATGGAAATTACATATATGAATATACTTCAATCATCAGCTCTACTATTGGCGTAATAGCCGTATAGTAGAGCCTTGGACTCATCCAACACCCTTCTCCATTTTAATCGGTCTGCCGCCATGTCCTTCTATCTTCCAATAAGTTTCAATGATGCAGCATTCCGCTGTATACAGTCTAACCACTTCAGCCTTAGTCTTCCTTTCCTCCAGGTATAGGAAGATAAAGGCTGAAGTGAAATGCTGTGAAATCTATGAGCAGGTGGCGCTTGTCAATGCTGTATTCTCGTATACAAAATCTATCGTATAAAAAATTTGACCTCAACTTCTTATTTGATTCCCCTATAATTGGAGCAGGCCCTTAAGTCTACCTTATGCAGTGGACATACGGTTTCGATCATTCACTCATTTGGAAACGTTTCTTCTCCCCAAACCTTAAGCATTTCACCAGCTCGGTCCATTCGTGAAGAAACATACTATGACTACATATACACAATATCAAGAGAGAGTATCGCTTTCTTTTATTAGAGGTACCCATAAGTAATGTCGTTTTTTCGATGCGCTATCTTTAAAATAGCTCCTTCAGTCTATTAGGCAGTAAGGACGTGTTGTAAGTTTCTCTTGTGTAGCGGCTACTTGCTCGTGGCCTTTAGACAAAAAAAATGGGTTATTTATCCCTCTGACGACAATGGGGAGACGTCCGCTCGAACATCTGCGGAGCTGTATAATTTTCAATAATCATTTGGAAAGAAAGCAGAGGCTACAAAATACATTCCAAGATTTTACAAAATATTATTGGATGTCGGTGGAAATGCCAACGATGGTTCAAAAAAAAATAAATCTGCGTCGTAAGTTTAAAGACGATATTTGAAGTGGAAGATCAAACCATAAGGATGGTACAGCCGTAAATCTCTGTAACGAAGGACGACCCGATGCTGACCACGAAAACAACGAAACACCAGTACATCCTGGTCCAGTACTCCAGAGGATCCTAAAGAAGCTGGAAAGATTCAAAAGAAGTGGATTGATCCCACACGTATTCACGCCAATCCCGCCGCTGCGAAATTGACTATGAAAAATTCCAGATCTTTGCATGAGTCACCTGTTGCAGTATCCTCCTACCATGGATTTGCACCATCTGATTTTTACCGGTTTTCGTTCTATGGAACATTTTCTAAGAATCAAATTCCTTTAGAAGAGGTGAATACAGCCCCTACAGACTATTTTCAGTCAAACTCCGTAGAGTTTTACAAGAATGCGCGATTATAGATAATATGGGGAATTATTTTGTATAAGAAAAGTTAAATAAAGTATAAGGAAAATTGGTTTAAATGTCATTGAAAAAAAACGAAATTACTTATGGGTACCCCTAATAATTTCTGTAGTATTAATTCATATTTTTTTTAAATGTGTCCTTACTTTACCTCAACACATGGTCAAATGTCACGCGTAGGTCAACCGTGTCCAAAGGTCAAAAGCCTAAAACATATATTACATATATGATATCGGTACAATCTGATGAAATACTTTCAGAATTTAAGCATTTGCCAAAATTGTGTTTTATAGGCCTCGACGGAATACGTTTCGCACGCGAATGTGAAAAGCTGCGCGCGCAACCCTCGTCCCTCTGCCTCCCCTTTTCCTTCGTATACACCCATACAAAAATAATCTGCAACCCCATACAATCAAACAGGAAAACGGAGTACCAGAAACATCTCGGAAGGCGGACGTTCGCACAAAACCACTCCTTTGCCTGTTTGAAAAGATCAACGCATCCAGGAAAAATCAAGTGGAAAATCGAAAAAAAATCTGCCACATCCTGCGTTATCAACATTAAAAAAAAATGCGTCATCAGTCATAAAATCAAATGTGACATTAACTAACGAGGACACGTATAGTGGACACGATACCAACGCCGGAAAAGTGAAAATATATACACAGTGCATAAAAATTTTCCGCGAAATGTCAAAAGTGAAATGTCAAACGCGTCCAGGGCGAATTAATACACGCTAATCAACATCGAAGAAACGTCCGAAAATCAGTTCGACGTATCGTCGTCGTCATCATCATCAATCGCGACGTGGTGCATAACCTGAAAACATCAAAAACGTCGCAATCGATACATATCAAGAGGGTCGCTGACCTAAGCCTTAATTATATAGCTTAATATCATAACATATCAACGCTTATCACAAGCACTATTATTATAAACAATTTTTGTATATAAATAAGTTAACATAAATCGATAATCATAAGGAAAAACGAACTTCGCCTCTCCGCGATAAACTTAACCTCAAAAAATCAGCGCCGTGTCCATGCGCGATAACATCGAGGAACATCCGAACGAAATAAATAATCAAAAAAATAATAACAAACACGGCAAAGGAGTGGATAATATAATAATAGTCATAATAATATAATAAATATAATTACTATGTGATTAATACATATCAAAAAATTTAATCATAATATTAAGAAATCAACGTATACATATCAAAATATTGTGATTTTTTAAAAATATATACATATTTCAAATTATATATATATAATATTAAATATTAATATACAAATATTCCCATCGTTTCCATCGACGTACATATCATGTAAGTATTTTTCTTTTTTCTTATTTTTTTTTTCTCGATTCTTAGTATTCGTAGTGTATGTCGTGCATTATGCACACTTGACATTCGTGTTGCATACGTTTGGTGTTGCACACGTGCACAAGACGCACGTGTGGATATGATTCTTGCGCATCGAGCGCCCATGTCCACTGGCGTGTGCGTGACGCCCCCACCACTCGCCGCCCCCCACCACGCGACTGTCGCCTCTACGGATCCGGGCCCTTCGGTGCCTTTTTGCCGCCACGTAGACAGGTGCGGGTTGTTATAGCGGGGTTGCCATGGCGACGACGCCGTTACACCCCTCAGGTGGGGACGTGTCGGGGATGGGACAGGTGGGCAAAAGTGAACGTCCAAATCCCGGGGCCCGGGCTCGGCGTTTGACAGTGATGCATCAGGTCATATATCAGATTAATTCAAACCACTGTGCGCTGGTGGAGGGCCAGGGGAGGAGGAGGGCTGAGGGCAGTTCTAATTTGAAATTTAATTGACTAATCGAATATGATTGATTTTCGATTGTACAAGATTATCAAGCAATCCGGTATTTAAATAAAAAAAAACCGGTATACCGGATTATTTCTATTAAATTCCGGAATTCCGGTAATTTTATTGTTATTTAAGTGGCCTTTTAACCCTGATGCGGGTCGTTGGTACCTGGGGGACAATACGCGATCTCCAGCAGAGACACGTCAGTCTCAATCCTGATTGACGTTCGTCTTCCAGGTTATCTAGGCTCTTCTAATACAGGTCAGGTCGCCATCCATGAGCCGGATTGTAACAATAATAATCAGACGAGGTTAAGGCCAATTTGTATTTAATTCACGGTCTGGTCCGTCACTGAATTGGCATGGATAGCGGCCTGGATCCTCATAGCTCCAATACCGACACACGACAACACTCAACTCCAATTAAGAATTAAAATCAAACCCCTGAAGCTCTGCTTGGAAGAATCGTGAATTAATTAGGACATCTAGAGAGATAAATTAGGCTTCAACGTCCTATATCCTTTCTAAGATGTAAGTCAAAACGTAAAAAGAAATAAAAAACTTCAGGTCTAAGATTAATGAGTATCGAAGAAGGCAAGATTTAATGAAAACAAATCTGGGGCTTTCGACGTTAGTTCAACCACATCCTAATTACTTTCCAAACCTATTTTCCGTATATTTGTAATATCTTTATTCTTCCCTATGTGCTTTATCCGACGTGGATGGACTTCATTCTCTTTCGCGAACTGGATCAATTCTGAACCAATCCAACTGATCCAGTTGCGAATAATGCCGAATCTTGAACCTTCTATTTTTTTCTCATGATAGTCTGTAGAAGGATATATCTTATTCCGTAAATGATGTATACACAGCATTTAATTTGATGTTATTTAACATTGTCTAGAACTGCTATTTGTTGAAGATGGAGTTAAGTATGATTTTATATATAAATGATTCAGTATGGACGGCGCGGAACTGCTTTGAGTCGCAGCGCAACACAGCGCTTAGGGACGAGACACTCCCCCCCTACCCCGCTGCCAGCTCCCATCCATCCAATACACGATGCTAGTAGAGCTGTCGAGCAGACAGCGCTCTTGCACTACAACGTGCGGCGTAACACTAAATATACATTTAATACAAATATATTCTTCCTCAATTTGCTTAGGGGTGTATATGGACGGGCCACTTTTTGAAGATGTATTTAAAAATATAAAACATTAACGTAGTCAATGGAAATATATCCCTATCTTCTTCTACTTTCGTGCCGTGTCAGCTAACGGACTTCATGTAGATGACTTTTGTCCTGTCCATTACTGCCTTGAACAAGGAAGTGGCATCTCCCGTAAACCACTGTCGTAGATTCTTCAGTTGGTCATCATTCATCTTTGGTCTTCCGGGTTCTCGTCTTCCTTGAATCTTACCCTGAAGAATACCTTACCAATCCGTACAAAAGGACGGAGAACACATCTCATCTCACCAATCTTATTTCTACTTTGTATCATGCATACTTCATTAAATATATTTTCGGAGCAAATATTGAAGATAAGCTCATTGGAGATAAGATGCAACCTTGTAATGCACTACGTTATATATGAATATCTTCAGATGTCTCGTGGTTTATTTTAAGTATTGCTTTGTCATCTATCCCAGTGGTTTTTAAAACTTCAATCATTTTATTATGTAGGATTTGGTCGAAACCCTTTCAAAAACAATAAAACCTATGTGGACGTCTACATCTCGACACCGCTGTATCAATTTGAAGACTATAAAGAGCCTCCCTGGTTTCTAGACCCTTTAGAAAACCAAACTAAGGCACACCAATGGTTTTCTTTATTTTTGGATACGTTCTTTCTTGAATTAAAATTATTATTATTATCATCCTGTGTTCATTGCTCTTTTTTGTGTTCAATCTTTTTGTCATGGGGATGAATGTCGATTTTAGCCAGTCTGAATCCAACCTGAATCTCAACTCCTTTAAGCACCTTTAATATATCAGCTGGGATTTTATCTGAGGACGTAGTTTTTTGTTTTTGGATTTCTTTGTTCATCTATATGTCCTTGTTTTTTCATCATATAATCTATGTTTGGAACTGGAACAATTCTTGAGCTACTTACTTCTCAATCACCGTTAACCTTCTATTTTTCCGTCCATGATGGTCTGCAGAAGGCAATACTATGGTCCACGAATGATGTGGTCAAAGTACTAAATTTTACGTGATTTAACGGTGTCCAGAAAAGCTCGTTCCTTGTGAAGAAGTAGAAGAACGGTTGTATTCTTGATGAGTTTCGTTCTTGGAGTCTTTAACATTCTTCGGTAGCACAACATTTAACCGGCCCGAAAACAACCGCGGCGTCCGAATGGGGTATTTCAGATACCCCAAGTATTCATCAATATTTTGAGTTTTTTTTTTATTAAAAATCATTTGTTTTAAGATTTATTTTGGGTTTTTAAACTAAACAATATGACGCGTAAGTGACAACGGTCTCGCTGCAGACTGACGCTGCAGACTGAGCTCTCACAGCACGTGTCACTTGCACGTTTCATTCGCACTCGGCACATCGTATCGGATGGGATGATGTATTCTTTGAAGACGTTTCTAGAAAAATAAAAGGAATTGTGACACGTGGTATTTATATTAAGAGAGCTATTCTTGGGATGTTAAACGTCATTTAGTTTCAGCATTAATCATTTATTATATAACAATTATATTACTCATATTGACGGTGGGGGGTGACTTTGTTAGTAGGGGTGGCTTGGCAGGGTTGTCACGTTATATTTATCATTCATTGCTATTAAAAATATTTTTTTATTACATATTATTCTAGTATGCATTGCTAAAATGCTAAATTATTTAATTATTTAATTTAATAATTATTTTTAGTCAGTAATTTATACGATTATATTCGACCCCTGATTAAGTACGTTTTCAGGTCGTAGCAATTAGATTAATTTTACTATTGTAAAAGCGATAAGTAATTTATTCAAGTGTATTTATAAAAAAACATTGGCAATGGAAAATGTCTGGAAAATTCTAACCATTATAGAATCAAATCAATAACTGTATCTCAATACTTTGAATAGAAATAAAATTATCAAAAGCCTCAGTTGTTTTCAATAATATTTTATTAATAAATTTAAATAATAATAATAGATTGAGAGCCGCTTTTTTTACGTCAACATTACATGACCATTAGTAATATTCATACGAGCATTAGGGAGAGAAAATTTTAATGTACCCAAAATGTCAACAGATATTACAGTTTTACGACGAATGACAAATAAATGACAATTTCGTTAAATTTAACGACGTCAGTCACGAAATGCATTCACATCGTTTCGGATTTTACCCCCTCCACTCATCCACAGATCCATATAAATGGATTTATATACTCGTTTTTTTTTTAATTTATATTATTTTTATAAAGATACAATTAACCTGCGGCTTATTTTATTTCGGCATTTTATTTATGACTTTTATTATGGCTAAACGAAAACTTGACGTAACGTATAAATAAGAAATGTGCGCGAATATGACAAATCGGTTTTTCCTTTTGACCTCAGCGATGGAAGAACATTCTTATCGTAATAATATTATGAGCGTGTTTCTAGCACGAATACGTATATATTAATATTTTACGGGGAAAAATCGTTTAAATATATAGTATTAATATATAAAATAATCAATTAGAACGACCCCAATATGCTGAACTTACGACCTCTAATTTAATAGCGCTCGTGTCAATTAAAATTCATGAAAATCGATACGTTTAAATTATCCACGATACGTGTGTATTGATTTCAAATTATCCTAGAATCGTAAGCACAGACATTGGCTGTTATTTTTTTGTGGTGCTATTATATAATTTTCTAGTTTTAATCGGCTTTTAGTGCGACCACAAAACGAATGGCCTAAATTTATGGCCACTGTGCCATTAGTGAGGTCGCACGAATATTTCTCCCTGTCACAAAAATTTTCTTCACGTGTCGCAGATTCGTCACCGGATTATTAACTTTTTTTAGGTTAAATTTTTCGATTGTATCACGGGGGATGTATAATAAAAACGGCCGGGAATCACGCGAATACAAAACCGGCTCGTAACGAGTCTGGCGAAAAACGGATACAATTTCCAACGCCAATTTTCCGGCTGCTTTTCCTATTATAAAATATTTACAGTACGCAGAAAACGTGGCGATGCATACATTTAATCGAACATACAGTAAAACCCCGTTTTTACGTGTCCGGATTACCCGTTTTATTCTAGTACATTTTGTACCCGCTTTAACGTTTATTATTTCCCGAAATTTACAGTTGAAATATTTAAAATTCTAATCTAAATAAATGCCCAACGTTTTTAAATGTTAGGAAGGAATATTAGGAAGTCCAGCAATATTTTTCAACGTAATGTCAACGGTCCATTAATTCGAGATAAGGCCCTTTATATTGCGTCTCGATTTAATAACGAAGAATTTAATACATAAAATCGTTTAAGGAAGAGGTATTCTGTGGTGTATAATAGATCAGTTTGTGGGGAATCTCGAAATGTTGATTTGGACATCGCTGAAGATTGGAATCAGACGGATTTTTCTAATCTAATTGCAGAGTACGCTCCAAGATATATTTCTAATGCTAATGAAACAGGCTTGTTTTTCAATTTTCTTCCCTTGAAGACATTAGCCTTCGAGAGTAAAATTTGTCATGAAGGGAAATTAAGCAAAAACTGGCTAACTGTTCTTTTGATTACAAATTCTGATGGCAGTACGCACCTACACCATCTCATCCACTAGCACTAGAATAGCGCCTAATGGCTAGCTATTCTTGCCAGGCTAAAGGAGAGAAAGATCTCATGCGACCTATACGCCATTATATCTAGCTACTTCACCGATAGGTCGATTATGGATGCTGGGAATGAGCTGGTCACCTTGCCCATTACAATGGGATGCCTACAGGGATCTGTCCTTGGACCTTTACTCTGAAATGTTCTCTTCGATGGGGTCCTCAGACTGCCCCTCCCGGCTGAATGTGAGATGATTGGATACGATGATGACGTTCTGGTGCTGATAGGTGGCGACACCAGAATCCACCTAGAACACCGAGCCAATGACCTGCTACAAAAAAATGATGCCTGGGACAAAGACAATAGACTTAAGTTCACCTCAAACGGTCTCCCTGCGTCGGCTTCTTACGGCATCATAACTTCTCGATTCGTGAATCCGGCCCATACCTTGGGATCAACCTTGACTCCAACCTAGGCACGCTGTGCCACACGGGACTCATCCTGGAGAGGGCTAAACATGCAATTGGATGCTTCAGCAGAGTCGCTGGGGCCAGATGGAGTCTGAATCACAGAATCATAAGACGATACTATAAATCGATCTCTGTCTCGATCGTCGCGTATGCAGCTAATTTCTAGGCCCACAGGGCTTCCAGCTCTGCAATTAACCGCCGACTACTATCGGGGGAAAGATTGCCTCTACTTATGATAACCAAAGACTATAGAACCTCTTCCCCCGGACCTAGAGCTACAGGTACGAGCGGCACTGTGGCTGACCTACAGGGAATTAGAGGTCCTGGTCGGAGACACCATCATCGCACCACCCGCGGACCTCTCCCAAGACTGGTCGCCTCATAGAGCAGCCCTCTACCGCACGGCCATGTCCGCATGGCAGAAGCGCTTGTCACAAGAGATTACTGGTCGACTTAGTTTTTTGTACTTTCCCGACGTTCAAAAGCGCATGTCGATGCACTGGATCGAACCAAACCACCATCTGTCTCAGCTCATCCTAGGCCATGGTGCCTTCAACGCCAAGTTACATCAACTTGGCCTCAAAGACAATCCTGGTTGTGACTTTTGCGAGTGCGACGAAGAAACTTCGGACCATATCCTCTGGACGTGCCCGGAGCTCTACTCCGCTAGGTAAATGCTAGATGCGGTCAGGCTGGCCCCTGGTCCTATCGGTCATCGAGACTTGATCTCAAGCGGCCCTGCTTTCAGGGCCTTTACGAT
>JAGXCT010033981.1:18693-90451 GCA_022495035.1 Philopotamus ludificatus
GCAACAAAAGCAGTTTTTTTCTTGAAACGCGTGATGTTAAAATATAATACTAAAATTTCTTAAGAAAAGAGAGAAGAGAGAGGGAAGGTAGCCTTGCAAAACTCTCTGAAAGTCGATGCAAAGCAAGCAAATACCCTGTAGCAAATCTCACTGCTGATCAGGTCCATGTATCCTATTGAGCCCTTCATCGGGAGATCCGTAGGGGAAATGCCGCATCGAACAGCATAGAGTAGGTCGTGACGATCAGCGTCCAGGTCAGGACCACAGAACTTGACTGTAATCATGACAGACGTACCCACACCAGCAATGTGAATATGCTACAAGATAAAACTCTTCAAGCTTAGCCTTGAAATTACCGTGGTCAGTCAGGAATTGACTGACCCTGAAGTCTGGGAAGAACCAGCTACAATTAAGCCTGGCTCTAATATCGCAAAAGAAGAGATAGATAGTCTGCCCTTTGGGGAGGGATCCCACTGACCAAGAGCCGATTCGCGGAGGCGTGATTTTAAAGTTCCTAAAGATTCGCCGTGGAGTGGGAAAATTGTAGTTGCACCGACGAAAACAGGACCGTTGTTTTTAAAGTAAAGACTGACGGCTCTCAGCTAGATTAGAAGGTCGAGCGGAAGGACGTTAGCATTGATTAAGAGTGATGCCGTTGAAGATGTGCGATAAGCGCGAGTGAGATTAAGGAGTATCGAAGAATCCTTAACACATGTAGTAGAAAGTCAATCACATTTGTTATTCCCCAGTTCTTTCAGGACAAACACGTTTGTGCGTTTAGCTGTCCATGGCATTCTCACCAGGTATCGTCAATACCACATTTCAAAGGCGTCAATTTTAGTTATCATGTTCTCCAAGTTTTAAGTCCACTCTATAAGTTAAAGTTGAGAATACAGTCAACCCTCTTATAACGTTTCCTCTCAATTACTATTTTCTACAAAATGCCTTGTCAACCAAAGAGCATTGACCTTTATTTCGCTGAGTAATGTATTATATATTTACGAAATATGTAATTTAACCTCGAAAATGTTAGTATTTTAGAGAAAGAAGCAATTTAGAGAAAACGTTATAGGAGGGCTTACTGTACCACACACTACACTAAACTTTTTTTTGTCTTTTTGTATATCTCCCTTGTTTTTACAAATTTTCGATAGCTTTGACATAGCGTTTTTAGTCATCCTATTCGACTTATTTATGGCTCACAATTTCCGTTACTCTTAAGTAGTGATCTAAGGTATAGAAATTCTTCAACTCTAGATAGCTTATTAATTCTATCGACTATCATCACTTGGTTTAAGTAACATTGAGTACAATTTTTTTTACTGACAACTCATTTAAGCATTTCGGCCTAGATTTTAGATTTTTCTACCCGCTTAAATCCGTCTTCTCAGTTCAAGGGCTTTTCCCCATATACTCCCAGTATAAGTTAAATAGGTCTGGGAAGATTATGCATAGAAGAATAGATCTCTAAATATTTTAAATCCATCAAAAGTAAACTAGTGATATTTTATTGATAGAGCTTTTTTGTAATATAAAATTGACTTTAGTTCTATAAAAATTACTTGTGATTCAAAATGTTAGATATAGAAATCTGTCCTATAAGACCGAAGGGGGTTTCTCAGAGACCCCAAGCATTTAAGTCAAGATATTGATGAATTCCGATATTTGAATTGATGACATTTAAAAAAAATGGGTTATTCTTAGAATAAAAATACTTAGCATATCGTGTCGGATGCGAGCGAGAAAAAACATCGTGGCAACAATAATATAATATAAATAATAGCGAATATTGTTGTTTTAATATTTATTTTCGCAATTGCAGACAATAAAGGACAATGATTATTTATAAAATATATTCTTTAGACTTTTTAAAATAAATATAAAAAGTTTGTGACTTGTAGGATTTATGTTTTAAAGAGTTATTCGACTTGGGGCTAGGAAATGCGCCATCTGCAATTTTCTAATGCGGGATCTTTTGCACAAGCACCATAGGTTAACCATCCCTTTCTTTAAGAAATCTTTATGCAATTAAATTGTTAAATTTTCCAAGAATTTCCGGATTGAGCGCGAAACTATTCTCGAATTCCAGGATTAACTGATTTTTTCCACGTTGTTATTAATTATTTCGAGCTGAAAATAAGATACGCGAACACGAGTGATGTTCAGTGGTATTGAAGTGTGGTTATGTATCCTAGTTGAGTGCACACGTGTAACTGATACGTGTAACGAATATCCCGCAACAATTCTGCAATAAAACTATAGAACAATAGCGTTGAAACAGCTACAGATCTCCCTAACAAACATGTTTACATCGTGGCAATATAATTATTCCATTCTCATAAATGTGATTTAATTTAAGATAAAACTATAATACGGAACAACGCTATTAGTACGGCAATCGATAGATGGCGCCACTGTCGTTATTTAATATTAATTTCAGATCACATGCACCGAGCCAGAGTCACGTTAAAATTCGATGCTTAGTTTAGTCGGCAACAGCTGATGGCATGAAAAATGGTCGCTACGTGATCTGAGTGCAAAAGTTTTCCAATTTTCCTAACCGGGACACATTTTTTCATATTTCATTTATATTTAACTATTCGTATTTTGTAAATTATTAACGTCCATTATGTATCTAAATTAACAGTTAGTCGGGAGTAGAGTTCAAAGTTTAAGCTCTGCCGGATACAACGCTTTCGGGAGCCAACCGTGTTGTTTTAATACTCGTTCCGTGTAAATGGGAATTAAAACTTAACTCAATAATTCCCAGACTTTAATCAGTATACTAATGCAAAAGTTTTGCGCATTAACATCTTTAAATGCGCCGATTCATATTGTTGCAGATTAAATATTCGAGTGTTTTATTATTATTATTACTATTTTTAATTTCCAAAGCTTCATTTGTCGTTTATCAGATCAGGGTTCAATGGATCGCAACTCGTTTGTATCAACTTATCACATTATCTCTTTATGTGCGGGATGAGACTGGGAAATCAGAGCTGGGAAAGCTTTCGCGAAGAGCTTTTAAAAAGGGAGGGCCTTCCGGTGGGGGTCCCCGCGGACCGGAAGTGACCGAGCCGTGCTCGCTGACCACCGTTTCCGCTGGATTTATACTCTCACAAATTATTATTACGGTGTTTGCCTTTTGTGGCATTGTGCGCTGGAAAATATTTTCGAAAAAGCTGATGCTATCGCCCCTGAGATTTAATTTACCTTTTTTTGAGGGGCCTTAATTGATTACACATTTTCATTCAACGCGGTCCATGATAAAATATTTATAAGAGATTCTGTGGATAAGATAATATTTTAACACAATATGGTGAACAATTTTTTACGGAATCTCTCGTATAAAATATTTTACGAGTTATCTCTTAGCATAAAAACAATTTAAATTTCAAAGAAAACCATAAACGATTTAGTATTTAATTCCTCCATTCTGACAAAACGTCGTATTTTCATGAAAAAACATCAAGTTCCAATCGATAAAATCGTTTCAATTTCAATAGATGGGGAAAAAAGTCTAAAAACTGTCATAAGAAAAGGTTTTGTTTCTATATATAAGGAAAAAAATAATAACAAGATTCTTGTTTACCATTGCATCATTAATCAAGAAGCGCTTTGTGCGCAAATATTTTTAAATTATTTTACAAAATTATGGAATTGATAATAAGGATCATCAAAGCCATTATAGCTATAGCTCTAGAATTTTAAGTTGAAATATATACTCCTTTTTAAGTAAAAATATATACTTCTTTTGATTCTTCTCAAATACAGTCAGCCCTTCTATAACGTTTCCTCTAAATTGCTTCTTTCTACATATATATATATATATTCGAGGTCAAATTGCATCTAAGGGCCACCACCTATATCTTTCCAACGAATTACACAGGGACTCAGAATATCTATTTATCACCTCCTAACCCCTATCGGGGGGAGGGGGGTGACCCAGAACTTTTCGAAATGAAACACAACTATCTACCATAGCATTAAAATTGATGGTCAGCCTCTCATTCATTTTTAATATTACAGTCAACATAACGCTGCATAGAGTTGACTAGGGGCCCAATTGAACTTTGATTAATACCCAACAAAATAGTGCAAAAATATGCACATCACATGTTGGTGTACACACATCCTTGTGTGCATAAATAAATCTAGCCTCTAACGGATTTCTGACCACAGAGCCAGTATACCCTGGGAAGGAAAACCCTAATCTGTTGACCAATAATCGGTCTAGTCTCGATACTTTCGCTCCTCTTCCTTCTTTCTAGGGGACCCCTCTCTGAGGAGGTCTTTCCCATGATGAAAGGATTGCTATTGCGCGACAGGGCTAATAATCACTTGCGACCGGCTACTTGAGACTCGTTTTGGGCAGATGTGCATATGTATGCCTGTGTATATCTATATAGGTGTATGTGTGTGGTCGCTCGCTACCTGTCACTCGTGACTCGTTAAAAGCAGATAACGCCTTAGAGAAGAGAACAAACGAATACCGAGACAAACCCCCTCCTACTTGCCTGGACACAGTCGAGAGGGTAAAATCCGATACCAACATGGTAGAAGATGTATGTCCAATGCCAGCAATGACCAAGAGAGGGAAACTTTTTACAAAAAACCGCATACCAAGACGGCTCGGGTCCCCGCGGTATGGACACAGAAAGGGAGCCCCACGTCACGTGTGAGACTCAGGTTCCTTTGGCCTCAACTACCATGCGAGAGTCTGGTAAGGTCCATGCCCTCAGCAAGTGAGAGCCTCGTGACTGGCAAATGATGATGATGATGATGATATATTACATTGCCCAGCGAAATAAAGGTCAATGCTCTTTGGTTGACAAGGCATTTTGTAGAAAATAGTGGTTAAGAGGAAACGTTATAGGAGGGCTGACTATCCTAAATGATAATCAATAGATCTCAAAAATTTATTTCATGGTTAATTTATATCTCATCTAAATCAGATGTATTGTAAGCTACAGGAGAAGGGAAACACATTTTTTCCATGATAAAAGAAGTTATCTTATTCACAAAAAATATACACAGTGAGCCCTCCTATAGCGGTTCCTCTAAATCGCTGCTTTTTACAAAATTCCTTGTCAACCAAAAAACATTGACCTTTATTTCGCTCGGCAATGTATGATAGATTTACGAAACATCTAAATTGTCCTAAAAAAAATTAGAACTTTGTAGAAAACAGCGATTTACAGGAAACGTTATAAGAGGGTTGATTGGTATCTCCATATTTCAATAATTTTAACCTTAATACATCTAAAAAAGTCTAAAGAATAAATATTATAAATAATCATTGCCATTTACTGCCTGTAATTGCGAAAAAAAATAAAAGCACCAATATAGCACCACGCGGATGTTTTATCTCGCTCGCATCCGGTACGATGTGCCGAGTGCGAGTGAAACGTGCAAGTGAGACATCACCAAGAGCTTTGCCATTTACGCGTCATATTGTTTAGTTAAAAAACCCAAAATAACCTTAGAATGATCCATTTTTAATATTTTTTGTAATAAAAATGTGCTGAGTGCGAGTGAAACGTGCGACTGACACGTGCTGCGAGGGCTTAGCCTGCAGCCAGACATCGCCAAGATCGTCCTTATTTAGGCGTCATATTAATTAGTTAAAACATCCAAAATATAAACATGATTATGAAGCATGTCGTGAATAACTATTTTTATTCTTAGAATAACTCTTTTTTTTTAAATGTCAATATATCGACGAAGAATTGATGTTTTTAACTCATAGAATAGTAAATTTAAATGCTATGATCAGTTATTAAACTAGCATTTGCATTTATTTCTCTACTCGTTTCTTTATATGCATACGAATCATCTTTTTGAAGCGTTTACTTAATCAAAAGTAAATTCAGAAATCCTTCTATTGATGAGAGTCTGGAATCGTGGCTGAATTTAAAGGCATTTCCAAAAAAATGCTCACATTAAACATGAGCATTAAATTAATATTAATAGTAAAAAATACATTTTTA
This sequence comes from Philopotamus ludificatus, assembly GCA_022495035.1. NCBI lineage: Eukaryota > Metazoa > Arthropoda > Insecta > Trichoptera > Philopotamidae > Philopotamus > Philopotamus ludificatus. The sequence goes on from JAGXCT010033981.1 coordinate 24,684, forward strand.
TTTTATTTATTTATTTATTTACGATGGATGGATGGCATAACAGAAAGATTCTGCCATTCACCTATATAAAGCTTCGATAAAGATTCTGAAGATGCAAGAGGAATGAGAATCTCATACTTATATTCACCCAGTTTCAAACCACGACACTTGTTAATCACTGGTCAAACTATTTTTTTATTAAAGATTTATTCAGTTACTTTTCAGCTGATGTTTAGCTTTTTGACTTATGAGTTTGCCGAACCCTGTTGTAGGAAGTATTCATTATTACCCACACGACTATCATGTCAAGAATTCATGGTATACTATGCCTTTAAAATCTTCATATTCGATCGAACTTACTTCGTTTTTTTTGTATCTTTACTCTTTAGGAAGCTTCCATTAGGACGATTGGACCTTAATTTCGACGTCAAATCCATACACCGATGCTTCATCATCAGTCATATATTCGTTTGAGAAATTCGTGGTTGAGGTAATTCAGGGAAACTACTGGGAAATGTCTAGTGACAGGTTTTTAGCACCTATTTCGCATTTTGGAGCAAATAAAATAACCAAATTTAGCATCTATTTAGCATATATTTAGCATTTATTTAGCATTTATTTCTTTATCGCGCATTTGATCGCATCATAACTTACTATAAAATATACAAATTCTTAGTAGAAGACATTTAAAAAAGAGCCGAAGACATTTACGAAAATCGATAAAGCTCTAACATTCATTAAATTGCTTTACATGAGCTAAATAATATGTCAATATCATCAACGATCTCTTTGTTAGTAATTTAACCGTTGTCTATAATGATTATGTTCCCTTTTTCAACAGTTATTAACAGTTGTTGATGTATTGAGGCGCTCGTCATCTTCAACGTCTTCTTCAAAGCCCTCTTCGAAACATTTGTATCACTTAAAGACACTTATTAAAAATAATTCTTAATGCAAAATGTTTTTTCAAGTAAAAAAGCTTTTCGACAATCAATAAATGAGAATCCAGTATAGATACTAATGTCAAGATACGTCAAGGACGTATTATATAGTGACATTTTATTGTTATGTATTGTATTATTGACGAATTCTGTTAATTCGCATGTAAACTTCCAGCAAATTCTCTTATCGTGATGTCGCGTCACGGATGTAGGAATTGATCGAATATTCAATATGTTTGTCGAGTGTGTGTTCACTCCTTTTTCCCCGGGTCCCGTGTATTGTGACACGTTCATAGGGCCCGCGACACGTTAAGGGCCCGGGGCTCGCAGTTCAAGTGACATCTTCAACTCCCTTTCGAGTTCCTATCTATAACTGAAGTATAATCCAGGATCCCCGTACCATCGTTCAATTTTTGCATGAAGTTCCCCATGCATCAAAATTGAATAAACATAACAAATCCCTTTTTATTTATTATTATTTAATATGAGCAGTTGGGCAATCTTTGATTGATTCGGGAATCACAATTGATACATAACATTACACGTGCGTATTGATTTAATTAAACCAGGGTGAGCAACCTTTTTTTACAACGGGGCAAAGTTACAAATTTAAAAATGTCGAAACAAACACTGAATGATGATCTCAAATTATTTCTTAATTAATAAAATAAACTAAGTATAAAAAAAAATACAGAAATAAAACACTCATTAATAGAAATACTATTATAAAACGGCGAAGATATATGTGGAAAAATATTATATAACCGATCCGTCACGGCGGCTCGAAACCTCATCGTCCGAAGGGGGTCTATTTTCCATTATAAATTATAAAACCCATTTCATGTGAAGGTATTTGGAAAATCTTGATCAATATCATGACAAAATAATGATTTTTTTTTGTGTGTTACAGCGGAACCATGTTGTTGGATACCGTGTTATAGGAGGGTTTCTTGTATATTAAAATATTAGCTGAGATTTTTTCAACAGCATCTTGAATTCTGTGCTCTACTTTTTGCAAAAGATCTGTTGTTTTCGTTTGTTAGCTTTTAGCTAATTGAAATAAATACTGTGCATCTTTATTTAAAAAGGGTTTTAAGACATATTTTACGTTCTTCTCATACATTTATGTTTATATATATTTTATGTATTAATAACATATTTGACTGATTCTGCTATTTTAACCGATCCGTCATAGTGGCTCAAAACCAACCGAGTCATCCGAAGGGGGTCTATTTATACGGGAAAATATACCCCAAGCATTTCAGGTCGGTATATTGATGAAATCTTCATCAATATCTTATCTTATTTTATAAAAATGAATTATTCTAAGAATAAAAATGGTTATTTATGATTCGCTTCATAATTTGTTCGATATTTTGTATTTTTTAAGTAATCAATATGACGCGTATAAGACACGCACACCCGATGATGTCCCGCCGCACACTGAGGACACGCCACCGATAGACCGACCACCAAATTCTCGTGACACTTGTCACTATTATACGTTTTACTCGCACTTGGCACATCGTTATGGATGCGAACGAGAAAAAACATCGCGCATGTGGCTGCAGAATATTGTTGTTTTTATTTTTTTCGTAATTGCGCACAATAATGTCAATGATTATTTGTGATATTTATTTTTTAGACTTTTATAAACAAATAGAAATAGTTTGTAATATGTAGGATTCATATTAAAAAGAATTATTTGAGACAAATCAAAAACTAGGAGTCCCAAATATACCCCATCGGCATGGCTAGGCTATTGGCAAATTTGGCATTGCTTCTTTCTATGATTGCTTTCAGTCAAAATGTAAAATCTTTAAAGGGCCGCGCGAGGAAATATGGCGGGCCGTATTCGGCCCGCGTGCCGCAGATTGCTCACCCCTGATGTAAACCAATGGAGTAAACTATCTCCAATGATTTATTCTGTAATATTCTTGATAATTATGTTTAGTATATAGAAAATGTGCACGAACGGTCCAATTTATTAAACATACATTTTCTAATGATGTCGCTAATTTCTCGCGACAGATTGATGTTTGGAAATAGACATGTCTACTTCCGGGATTTGAACTGCAGACCACCGGCAACCGAAAGCAAATTATAAGCGACAGACAGTTCTAATAATTCATATGTACCGTGTTCGTATACATACATTCTAAAAATCACTACAAAACAAACTTAACGGTTTTGGCACGAAATCGCGTGGGTCATATTGCCCAACTAGCACTACAGTTATGTCAACTCGTGTCATTACGATGAGTACTTCCTAAAAAAAATATCATATGGAACCACTCATTAATAAATCAAACACGGTTTTTTAAATAAACAAAAATATTTAATCAAAATACAAACCAAATTACATAAATATTATAAATAAAAAACAACATACAGATTTATCTCATAAATTCAAGCAGCAAAAAAATGATCGCCCACCGTATTGCCGCGTTTTTTTTTATTATACACAATGTCCAATTTTATTGTCTGTTTTGTTGGTTAATACCGAAATATGTTAAAAAAAACTAACACAACCAATGCATGATTTTCATTATTTTTTTTTATTATATACTATGAAAATATACGGCAATAAAACTATGCCACAAATTTCACAACAAACGTCAGCGCATAATATTCGTGTATATAAAAACGCATATATAAACGCGCGTATGAAATTCGATACATTTTTTTCGCCGATCGATGATCGGACTAAGCCGGCGCTTCTCCACATGTGCGACAAATTAATTTTTAATTACGACGCAATACTATCGCGCCCACGATATTATTACAATTTACCTGTTGATTCATGTTTTTGACCTTGAAACAATACAAAAAAAAATCATGTAATCACGTGGGCCATAATTGCGTTGCACTTTTTATTCAATGTGCATTATACAATAAGGCACATTATATTGATAGCCCACACGTATCGTCTGAATCACATGCATATCTATTTATGCAATCTTTAATTTATGTTATGATTCATAATTATAAATATCATGTTTCTAATTATAAATTCGTATTGCGGTATTGGAATTTTTAAAAAAAAAAAATCTAATGAAACAATACGGCAGCATAGCGTGATGGACCTAATTGATATTTTTTTTATTTATGAAAAAACCGGTCGATATTCCGGCCACTGTTCCGGTGGTATATAAATCAACTATATGAAAGATTGTTTTGCTGTATATACAGCCATATGCTTGATTGCTCGTACACCGACATGACACCTGCTTGTAATTACAGTGTTTCTCAATCGAAACATTAGAAATAAATATTTTAACAATAAACTTTTACATGTGGAATATTTCATTTTCATTATTACAAGAAAAGAATATATAACCATTATTATATCTATAGATTTTGATTAAAATAAAACGTTCATGGTTGTGGTTGAACATAGGAATAGGGCTAAATTTACCTTGACCTCATCCAAAACAGCCTTATTGTAGAGCCCTGGCCTCATCCGACATCTTTCTCCATTTTATTTGGTCTGCCCTCACATCGTTCAATCTTCCGGTAAGAATCAATGATGCAGTGTCCCACTGTACATAGTCCAACCACCTCAGCCTTGGTCTTCCTTTCCTCCGGTCACAGGAAGACTCTGGATATGGCTTCAGAAATCTCTCCAAGATATCCAGTTGTCACTCATCTTGTTTTGACAAACCCCAATGTTCAGACCAGTATGTTAGGATGGGCCTAATGAGGGTCATTCGGCTTACCAGCATGGTTCTTATTCGTACCTCCAAATCGGTTTCATTCTTTTTTGTAATAAGTGAACCTAGATATGCGAATCTGCATTATAAATAATTAAAATATTTATTGTTACAATAGTATTATAAATAACTAGAAAATATGGCTGAGGTTTTCCTGGAGGGTCCGCCCTACGGTGAGTCTAAATGTAGCTACCTCTGACGAGCCATCGTGGCAACCGTCGCATCTAAATACTCCTTGGAAATACAGGCGACATACACCTAAGAAGGCAAGGGTAATAAGTTAAGGGAGGAGAATTGCTCCGATCTGGCCGGCGTAAGTCACAAAAGCCCTGTAAGCAGGGATTGAGGAGCCAAGGTCCTGGTGACAGACAGGGGCAGGTGACCGTCTCACTACATTGAGTATAGTCTCTAAACTACGGACATTCTCAAAGAATGTTTTCCGATGATTGTTCATTGGAGTCACAAAGCTCGCAAGCCGGGTCATCCTTGAGGCCCAGATGATGAAGATTGGCGGTAAAGGAGCCATGTCCCGTGATAAACTGGGACACGTAATGGTCAGGAACAAACCAATGCAGCTTAACTCGAGCTAGTACGTTGGGGAAGAACCGGAAACCAGTTCTGCGCGTACTCTCAGCAGACCAACGGGATTGCCATATCTTTAACGCAATACTATGGTATCTCTTCTTGAGTGCGGCTTGGTCCAAAGCTTTGACGTCGGTCGGGAGAATTGTCCTGGTCCCCAAGACGTGCTCGATAGCCACGAGGGATCAACCAGCCCGCAGCAAGGACCGACAGAACCGCTGTAGAGGCAGTTCTATAGGCCCTGTGTTGACAAGTGGTTGAGCAGAGTAATAGCTCTGGCTACCGGAGAGTTTCCGAGTTCTGACCGTACTCTCAGCAGACCAACGGGATTGCCATATCTTTAACGTAACAAAACAACTCTCAGGGGTCACAATGATTCGTCCTTGGTATATGGGCGATGTATATTGTCTTTATACCTTTATTCACTGGCATTCATCTTTGAGAGCCGCCAGAGATCTGGCCACAATGTCAATGTCGTCCTTATCGATTTATTAAAAATGATGCCAGATGTTTCCACGTCGGAGTCTCTTATTACGCCCTTGAGTGCTATCTTAAACAACAAACATGCTAGAACGTCACCCTGTCTCAAACCGGGATGTGTATCAAATTCATAATTTACTCATGCCTTGTAGTTTCGAATTTAGATCAATAAGATAAGGATAGTAATATCAACTAAAATACCATATTTTCCTGTTCTTAAAATTAAAGTAAAATCATTGACGACGCTCCGTCAGTGCACATTCTGATATACTTACTATAAACTAATTTTAGATTTTTTGGGCTCTTTTTTCACCATGCAATGAATCCAGACTGGCAAGTTGAAATACGCCACTTGTAATCTTCCAATGCGGCACATTTGGTGCATGCGCCATAGGTTGGCTACCCCTGCTCTAGTTATTACATATATATACAGCACGTCCCTAAAAATTCTATTTATATTAATATGTTTTTTTAAATATAACAATTTTTTAAATCTGAGAGCGCTCTCGGCGATGAATTAATGATTACATGCTAAAAAATAATAAAGGTTTCTGAGAAACCCTATCAGCTGTTTATGATCAAATTTTACACCGTGACGGAATGGTTAACCATCACTTAAATGCAACAATAAAAAAAGTAATAACAGTTAAAGAATAAATCAGTTACACTGGCTGATTGCAATGCCCTATAAATCAGTTTGTTTTTATTATGATTTTATGACTTTTCTATAACCTCTTATTAAATAAATATACATCATTTTTATGCGTTTAGGTAAACCAACCAATATTAATTATTAAAATATCAAGTTTAAATGTATTTAAAATAAATAATATTGAGTGATGATTGAGAAGCTCTGGGCCTTTAATCAAAAGGTAAGTAATGTACCGATGGGTAGGTAGGTGCTATGGTACTAGGAGGGCCCACGCGCTCACCTACGAACCCGTAGAGCGAGACGCACATATCCCGCAGAGAGAGACAACGCTCTACGGCAAAAGGAAACAACACACATACGGTCCACCTTTGACGAAATCGCGCATGCCTGCATACGTATGCCGCGTATTGCGCAACCTCGACATTGCGCAATGTTATTGATCGCACTGCCTGCGAATGTTTCGCGCCCGAAATGTTTGAAACGCACGTATCAAACAAACGACTGATTGATTGCTGTTTATTGTTTAATTAAACCAAAGAATAAACCCAATCATTCATCGATCGAATAATAATGAGGGCAGAACATAAATAATTCATTCTTCAACGCAATCGGTCCAATTTGAACGATTTTTTCAACGCATTATTGATGGATGAGGATGAAATTGCGATGAAACGATCCACGATTTTTATCGGTCATTCTCTCCTGTTTTGTTAGCCGTTTCGACTCTGATTCGGTTAGTGCAGTGGTCTCTAAAGTGAGGTACGCGTACCCTGAGTGCAGAAAATTCTAGGGTGTACTTTTGTATCCAGGATGAAGCAGTGTCGGACCGGTCCTACACAGTTCCATCCCTTGCCATCAACCCACATCGCATATACCGGCATAAGACAGGTTCAACTTATAATATTAAAATTTCTTAAGAAAAGGGAGAAGGGAGAAGGAAAGTAGCCTGACACAACTCTTCGAAAGTCGATGCAAAGTAAGCAAATGCCCTGTAGCAAATCACACTGCTGACCAGGTCCATGTGTCTGATTGGGTCCTCCATCGAGAGGTCTAAGGAAAAATGCTGTATTGGACAGCATGGAGTAGATCGTGACGCACGACGCCCAGATGAGGACACGGCCACAAAATGTGACTGAAATCCTGACGAACTGATACCAACAGTGCGAATATGCTACTAAACTCTTTAAGCTTAGCCTTGAAATTGAGGAATTCCATCTCTCCTGCCACTGATCAAGAGCCGATTCACGGACGCTTGACTTTCAGTTTGCCTAAGATTCACCTTCAAGTGGACAATTGTAGTGACGCCGACGACCACGGGACGTTTTTTTAAGCAAGATCTTTTGGAGTTCAGGGTCGATACTATTTCTAGTATCAGCAACCAACAACCAGTGGCGCAATATTCCTAGTGTAGAATCCTGGGCTCGTCTAACACTATTCATCCGATCTGCCCCCACGTTTCTCCATCTATTGGTCAGTCAGTCCTCAACTCCACCACCGAAAGACCCGTAAGGGAAATCCCGCATTGGGCAGCATAGAGTATATCGTGACGATCAGCGTCCAGGTCAGGACCATAGAACTTGACTGTAATCCTGACAGACGTACCCACACCAGCAACGTGGAGATACTACAAGCTTAAACTCTTTAAGTTTAGCCTTGAAATTACTGTGGCCAGTCAGGAGTTGACTGACCCAGAAGTCTGGGAAGAACCAGCTACAATTAAGCCTTGCTCTGATATGGGTAGTACGCCCTCTGGGGAATGAATCCCACCTCTTCTGCCATTGGTCAAGAGCCGAAATTGCTTACTGCAAGAAGTAGGTTCACTATCACTTTCGATCATTTACGACGGTTCTTCAATTATTTTACAAAGAGAGTACGCTGCTTTATCATGAAAAAAAGGATTCAAAGCCAAGGTAATTGAAATAGCACCCTACATGAAGTTCATCCATCGGCAAGCTATTTCTTCAACGAACTTGGAGCCAAAAATATATCGTGGACTACAAAATTTTATCAGCGTAGATAATTTTGTAAAAACGAGACCCTGGAATAATATAATATTTTCAATATTAAGTTCGTTGGTTATCTTGAGGTAAAGTCCTACAAAGAGTTGTTGAATTGAAGTATGAATTGCGCATTGCGACAATGATAAAAGTTTAAAATTCTTCCGTCTATACAATGATGGTAAATGGCTTTTGATAGAATGTTACTTGGAGGATATTTTTGAAAAAGTGAACATGTTGAATTCATCACTTCAAGGCGGAGGTAGACATCTTAATAATGGCTGAAAAGGTAACTGCATTTAGAAACAGAATCGTGATGTGGAGGAAGAATTTATAGAAAGGATCCTTAAAATTGTTTCCATCATTAAATGATTTTGCTTCTGAAAATGAAGTAAATGCAGAACAAAGTCAGCCCTCCTATAGCGTTTCATCTAAATCGCTGCTTTTACAAAATTCCTTGTCATCCAAAGGACATTGACATTTATTTTGCTCGGCAATTTACGAAATATCAAATTGACCTTAAAAATATTAGAATTTTGTAGAAAACAGCGATTCACAGGAAACGTATAGGAGGGTTGACTGTAGTTATACATTTTTAGAGATCTTGATCATATAAAGACAAAATTTAAATGGGTCATGGATCCGTTTGCTTAATATGTAAAAATAGATCAGCTTCTTATTAAGCTCAAGAAGAATTAATCGACTTATGACAAAGGACAATGTTACAATCCGAATTTACACAAAAAGCTCTTCATAATTGGTTTTTAAAATCGAGTATAAATTAAAACCAAATACAGAAATAAATTATTAGGCTGTTCGGAAAGTAATTTCGTTTTTTTTTATAGAATATGATCTTCTTATAGGTAATAAATATGTTATTGAATTATATATTGTCCATTCTGGTCCAATACCTTTTGCCATCTTTCTGACAGTAACATGATTCTAAGCTCATAAAACTTTTGTTCTATGCTCGCAAAAAACTGATCCAGGTGATTTTGACCTTCTCATTTGAAGTAAAGGTTTTACGTCTAAAAAAAATTGTAGATTCCGGAACAAATACTAATCAGAAGGTGCCAGATCTGTAGAATATGGTGGATGTGGCAGTATATCCCATTCAAGCTGTATGAGGTCTCGCATTATCTTGATGGAACACTACACCTTTTCTATTGATCAATTCTGACCTTTTCTGTTTAAGTGAATCATTTCAATTTGTCCAGCTGATGACAGTACACTTCAGAATTGATCGTTGTGTTGTCCGCTAGAAGCTAAAAAAAACGATTCCCTTGAAATCCCACCAAACAGATAGCATCACCTTTTTTGATGAATATCGGCTTTCGTAGTGCTTTGAGCCGGTTCATCTTTTTTACTCCATGATCTCTTGCGTCGAACATTGTTGTCGACAACCCATTTCTCGTCCCCAGTGATGATGCGCTTCAAAAATGGATCATTTTTTTAACGTTTGAGAAGCAAATCACAGACGTCAACGCGACGGCACATATTTCTTTCCATAAGAACATGAAGAACCCATATATCGAGCTTTGAGATTAAGCCTAGGCGTTTTAAATGATCATGCACGATCGAATTCTATACATTTAATCTCTCAGCGATCCCACGAGTTGTTATTCGCCAGCTTACAAGCAAATAATGCCTTAATTGTGTCTTTATCAGCTTCAACTAGCCTTCCAGAATGATCTTCAACATCAAAAATTTCCGGATCGAAATTTTGCAGACCAGTTTTGGCACTGGCGTTCTGTCAATACATCTTTTCCATACACATAATTTTTTTCATTACCTTTTCGATAGTAAAAAAATAAAATATGCCGAAAATGCTGCTTTTCACTTTCCATATTTGAAAGGGTATCAACCAAAAAATACTGCGTAGAATCAATCAAACTTTTTCATCCAATTTATGATTATTTTCGTCATAAGAGTACGCGATCAAACAAGTTTGGAGATCACTGGGCTAGAGAACGGAGAGCTTATCCCACGAGATTCGTATGGAATTATTAAACAGTGCTCAGCCCTGCAGTAAATTCGCTGCGAATCGCCCATTATTAAATATTTCGCACTGTATGCCATTATATTAGGCATCGCGTGTAACATGTACTACCCGACGGTAATTAGATTTAATGTACGCTTAATTAAAAAGGCTCGGTGTTCGTTTCCAGTACTTTAATTCTTTTCGAGATATCAGTAGTACGGACATTATTGCGTTACACTTAATTAAGCTCAGTCGAGCGACTGAAATCTATTTACTGAGTGCTTCCGTGCCGCTGTTTTTGCACCGGATCGAGAAATCGCAACCTGCAGACGTGTAAAATATTTTTTAAAAGTTGTGCCAGCCCTGATCCGGCGTGATTTTATGAGCTTTTTACCGGAAGCGTGCGTCAGTAGTAATATATATATATATTTTATAGTGAGGTGTGTTATAAAATTTAATTAATTCGCAAATATGAAAATCGAGCGTGTAAAGTTTTATTTGGCTCCTAAAGTAATCGGAGTGCTTTTATTAATTTATTATGTAAGTAACAATAAAAAGGGTAATGGTAATTTATTCATCCAGATGGTTTAAATATTAAAAAATAATATTTCCATTAGAATTTTGCACGTTAACCGTATTTTAATAATTTTTCAATATATAAAATATTATTATAAATCGTTGAAACGTCGGATAATCAAAATTTTCACCGCGTGGCTCGAAGGTCAGATTTGACGATTCGAGATATAAAATTAATAACCCCCAATTATTTTAATCACATTTTGATTCGGTTGCTATATGCTTATATGTAATTATTACATATATTATACATTTATGCATAATTCGTAGGTTTTTTCTATAATTTATAATGAAAAAATATATATTTTTTTTAATATGCCAGAAAGTCATTATTGATCAAAATAAATCAAAAATAATTTATGTATACGTGCCGATGATATTGAGTACCCCAAGTTTTTGATTTTTCTCGAATAACTCTTTTAATATAAATCCTACATCTAAAGAAATATTATTATAAATAATCAATGTCCTTTATTGCCTGCAATTGCGAAAAAAGAAAATAAAAACAACAGTATTTGCAAAATCCGGTACGATGTACCGAGTGCGAGTGAAAGAATAATCCATTAAAAAAATCGATGAAGAATTCATCAATATCTTGATTTTAAATGCTCGGGGTCCATGAGATACCCCCTTCGGACGACGCGGTTGATTTCGAACCGCCGTGACGAGAAATATAATAGTACAAATGAGTATCAAAATTAATTTTATAAAGATTAGTAAAAAATTAGCTATTCTAATATAAAAAATGAAGAAAAATATATTGAAAGACAATAAAAAAAACTACATATTTCATTCGGAGATTAAATTAAGCTTTTAAATAATACACACAATAATAAGTCTAATAATTCTAGATGATAACAATGTATGTTACAGAATAATTATTTTCCAGTTTTTTTTCTGGTAACTAGCCATAACATTCAGAAAGAAAGCAGTCAGTATTTTTTATAGAGCTTTTTATTATGATTTATTTAAAAAATGTATTCAGAAAAATATCTCTGGCGGCGGATGAGAGGGATTTTTTTTTATTCATAACCGGCTCATTACACGTTTCAGCACATTTTTTTTGTAGCGTACAAAAATTTTGACAAAAATGTGCCATGAACAATAATAAGCCTATAATTTATATAAAAGAATTGCTGCAAATAATATTAATAAATTCCTCCTTGTGTGCATAAATAAACCTGGCCTCTAACGGATTTCTCACCACAGAGCCAGTATACCCTGGGAAGAAAAACCCTAATCTGTTGACAATAATTGGTCTAGTCTCGATACTATCGATCCTCTTCCTTCTTTCTAGGGGACCCCTCTCTGAGGAGGTCTTTCCCACGATGAAAGGATTGCTATTGCGCGACAGGGCTAATAATCACTTGCGACCGGCTACTTGAGACTTGTTTTGGGTAGATGTGCATATGTATGCCTGTGTATATCTATATAGGTATGTGTGTGTGATCGCCCGCTACTTGTCACTCGTGACTCGTTATAAGCAGATAACGCCCTAGAGAAGAGAACAAACGAATACCGAGACAAACCCCCCCTCCTACTTGCCTGGACACAGTCGAGAGGGTAAAATTCGATACCAACATGGTAGAAGATGTACGTCTAATGCCAGCAATGGTCAAGAGAGAGAAACTCTTTACAAAAAACCGCATACCAAGACGGCTTGTGTCCCCGCAGTATAGACACGAAATAGGAGCTCTCACGTCACGTGTGAGACTCAGGTTCCTTTGGCCTCGACTACCATGCGAGAGTTTGGTAAAGGTCCATGTCCTCAGCGAGTGAGAGCCTTGTGACTGGCAAATGATGATGATGAAGTTAAAAGAAGTCCCTTTTTTGGGGGGCAGTACACCATCTCAAGTTTACTAGGTTATTCTAATATGGTTCCGTTGAAAATACATTATTAAACCACGGGGCCCCTCTTGCGGCCCCTTGCAATTCCTGGGGCCTCGCGGACGCTTAGTCTCTTTACAGCTTAACCCGATACTGACTGTAGCCTTGGAACAACACTCGGATGTGGGAAAGGCTATTGGATCCATGTTGATCACAAACCGGATGGGCAACTTCCGCAATCCTGACCGCAGAGTTGAGGTGGACACGTCTTTTCTAGAATCCAAGCAAGGAGGAAGTCTAGGATCGGGTGGCAAAGACGCGGATTAGGTCAAAAGCCACTAAGCTGAATCCGGAGCAGAGATTTTGACAAGAAAAGCTTCCTTTAAATCATTCTAATATTTAACATTTACACGGGAACAGGTTCCGAGACGTCATCTTCTTGGGACACTCTTCATTCCAACTGGGTGAATTCATTGCATACTTCTACAGTGTTTTTAATAGCCTTATTTATATTATATTGGTTCCATTAATGCCGCTAAGAGATGTTCTTTTTCACCTTCATGTGTTAGTTGAATGAGTTGTTGGTGAATTGTCTTTCATAAATAACAAGCTGGCTGCTATTAGACCTTGATCCATTTACTCTAAGATGGATGTGGCATTCGGAGTTAAGAGTCCAATCGCATTGTCTCACAATTTAAAAATTTAAACTATTCCATAAATATATTTTGCGTCATTCTAGCCTTAAATGCATTTCCGCCTTGAAGAAGAGTTAGACGATCCTTTGCTTCTATGAATTCAAAAGCAGTCTTCTATTCTATGGATATAAACGCACGTGATGATTGATGATAGAGTCCAGTCTCGCCTACATTAAAAATTTGACATTCTCGGATATTTTTCAGCTGATTCTACGTTTGCAATAGCCAATATGTCCATAATTTTAGGGCTATGCAAGTTTTATCGCAATCTTAACCGATCTAACCAATCTTTACTTGCTTTAAAATGTTCTTCTTTTCCAAATTAAGATTTTAAATAATTCCAAAGATTAATTCAAGTTTAAATTGTAAAAGTTGAAAAAAACAAGGGCTTCAGATCCTTATTATTTTAATATGGTTTTCGGTTACGATTCGTCTAACGCTTAATTTCAGTTTTTTCTTTTAGCTCAGATTGAGAGAAAAACGTATATTTACGGTTGAGGAGTGCAAGATCCTTGTGTATATTATTTATAATTAAAAAATATGAAAGTTGACTCTAATTATTTAAATATCTCGCATAGTATTTTTATTTAAACTATTTCTATTTACTCGTAGAATAAATTTTAAATCAGAAAAGGCTCTTTCGTCACTTGTTGGTGTCGCTGGAGCTCCTAAAACCACCATTGAAGTTTTGTATATTATCTGTATACATTTTTAATTGGCTTATTTTTAACTATGTAAATATTATCTGTTTATTTGGTGTTTAAGTTTGTCGTAAAAACGTTAAAATAAAATCAATTTTTACTATTGTCTCTTAACTGCTTGTTTTAATTTCTATTTTTTATTTACATTTAAATTTATATTTTAATGTTTTTATAAATGATGAAACATATCCGACTACCAACTTAGCTCAGTCGCGGTTGACTTTAAATATCGATATATATGCATGTTATCTACGAGCCATCACAATGGTTATATTGTTTATATAAAACTATTTAAATCAGTTTCTTCAATAGATGATGCCCTTTCGCTGCAGCTGAACATCAATTCTTTGTTCGAATGGGCATCTACTATCGTCTTTCGCTTAGTGTTGTAAAATGTCAGGAAATGACATTTTCGAGATCTAAAGAATTTCTAACCTTTGATTATATGCTTGGAAATGTAACTATTCCCTAACAGTCGTCAATCAAAGACCTAGAAATACTGTTCAATTATAAATTTAGATTCAATTCCCATGTATACGATGTATGTATTACCGAAAAGTCGGTACATCCTGGTCCAGTACTCAGAGGATCCTAAAGAAGCTGGGAAAGATTAAAAAATAAGGTGTTTGGGACACACACGCATTCACGCGTGACTTCATGTTGCGAAATTGACGTGTGAAAAAAGTCCGGATCTTGGATGGATCACCCTGTTGCATCCTCCATACTCGCCGGATCTTGCACCATCTGATTTTTATTTATTTCGTTCTATGAAACATTTTCTAAGAGATCAAAATTTCAATTCCTTAGAAGAGGTGAATACAGCCCTTTCAGACTATTTTCAGTCAAAACCCGCAGAGTTTTACAAGAAGGGCATGGATGATTTGAGAAAAAGGTGTCAGAAGGTTATATATAATATGAGGAATTATTTTGTATAAGAAAAGTTAAATAAAGTTTTGAATTTCATTGAAAAAAACGACATTACTTATGGGTACTCCTAATAATAGAGCTTCATAAATGTTGATCTTTGCCTTGAGAAAATCTCATTGCATATACAGTAAACCCCCCTATAACGTCCTCTCATATAACGTTCCCCCCTATAACGTTTGCGGCGGTTTTTTCCTATAACGTCAAACCCCCCAATAACGTTCGCGCAATGACATAATGTAGCTCCAGATCGCTTGACATCGACATGCATCCGGTGAAACTAAATAAAAATATTTGGTGATTCATCGGCACGAGGCTATCAGAGCATTCCAGGGATATTCACACATACAGTAAGAAAATATTTTCTACTTTTGGAACGAATTATAATCGAGTAAATCGATGCTCACGTTTTTTTTAACTATTTGATTATGTAATATACGTGCATACATCTTAATCTTATTAATGATATGATCTAATTTCAATAATAAGCAAGGTTTCTACACAATTATTTCCATATGCGTCGATTTCTTTGATGTTTAACTCAATACTTTGCGGTTGGAATAAAACATATTCCCGGAATAGTTTTTATTATATTTATTCATCATATGCTAGCGCATTTTATAAAATTAACTAATAAAATGTCGCGTTGATTTGCCCTGCCCGCAAGTTGCGGGAAGATTACGTCAGCCAAAATACGAGAGGATATCGCTCATTCGTCATTTGCGCTGGTAAAAGGTAAAAAAAAAGAGGGCATGTAAGTTGATTTACTGATTTCCTTTAAATCAAAAAAATAAAATTGAAAACCAACCCCTTATAACGCTCCTCCCCACATGCGGAACCTATTCAACCCATTTCTTTTGAACCACCCGAAAATTTCGTCCATCCATGCCCCTTTCTGACTATAATAATCAACGTGAAGATTTTTTA
This sequence comes from Philopotamus ludificatus, assembly GCA_022495035.1. Taxonomy (NCBI): domain Eukaryota; kingdom Metazoa; phylum Arthropoda; class Insecta; order Trichoptera; family Philopotamidae; genus Philopotamus; species Philopotamus ludificatus. The sequence continues at coordinate 40,659 of JAGXCT010033981.1, forward strand.
TTTCAGTTCTCTTAAATGATCGTGGTTTTTTTGCTTTTCCAATCACCAAAAGTTTCATTTTATGAGTTCATGATGCATTTCCACAACGCATAACAGTTATTCTTTCTTTAGACGAATTATGTCTAGTAGCGGACTTTTTTCTTATCGAAGCTAGCGTTTTTGTTGGTAAGCACTTCCAGTACAAGCCAGTTTCATCTGCATTATAAATTTGATCAGATTGTGAATATTCTTGAAATTCGACACAGAATTCGTCAGCAGCTTCAGCATTTGAACTGAGACGTTCTCCCGAATCGTTACGAATCCCGTAAGTCGTTGTTTGAACCTCGTCATCCAGCCCGACGAGGCGTTGAAACTTTTCTTTAATTCTTAGATTCTCTGCTCGTTTTGATTGAAACATTACGCCAGCATGGCTGCATCCAAATCTTCGAATGTTGACGTTTTCATACTCTTTCGTTTCGAAGGACCTGCAGAACTATCACAATCTCTAGCAAACGCCTCTAACTTATTTTTTTGTTTGCGCATATTCAAGATCGCGATTCATTAATGCGTCTTATAATCATAATAGAAAAAAAAAAAATCAAATTAAATTTTAATTAAAAAAAATATATTTTCAGGCACGAATTAATCCGCAAACCGGATAATCCATGCACGGATAATCGAGAGTACACTGTATATATTTTTTTTATGCGATTTTTCCCTTTTATTCATACGCTGACATTATTGCTATCATCCGCTAGAGCGCGCAACGAATTAATCGGGATTGCGCATATTGCGCAATATATTTTCACCTTGCGTTTTTGAGTCGCGGTACGCGGAGGTTAGGTGCGTCCCGCTCGTACCGTAGTGGCCCGCTCGGCCCCGTTAGTCGCGAGCGGAAGTTTCCTTCTCGTTCGCCACCGGAACCGGAGGTCCCGCTCTCGCGCACGCGCGGCCTCCCCCCGAGTCGGTGTCGGCGTCGGAGTTGGTGTCGGTGTCGGTGTCGGTGTCGGCTGCCCCGCCTCAGTCGGCCTCTAGCTCAGTCTAGCACGGACCGCGCCGGGGTGGACGCCTCCACTGCGACTCGAGCCACGAGCTGGCTAACTCGCGAGTGTACGGGGAACGCCGGAAAACCCGGAAAAACACTTTTCCCCGCGAACAGTGCAAACACCTAAAACGCTTCGGTTGTTTTATTAAAATTCAAATTTAACATATAAAAAAAAAACAAAAGAAAAAAATAGTGTCGTATTATATTTATACGTAGATAAATAATGCGAAAAACATCGTTCTGATCCGACGCACATCGTAATTGACCAAATTACGTAGTTAGAAAAATAGGTAATGCAACACTAGAACAAATATATATATATAATAGTGCTTTTATTTGTTAATTATCGTTTGCCGAGTGTTATCCTAATCTTATCTGAGGATCGTAAACGTGTGGCACACTAAGCTCGTATCTTTGCAAAGCGAAATATAAAACACAGACGTGAAAACAACGAATTAAACATCATTTTCAGTGCCCCGAATTTTTTTGAAAACTTTAATTTGTTACGCTCTATTTAAAAAAAAATGTTAAAAATTGTTTTTAACATACATGTTTTATTGAAATATTCACTAGTTTTAAAACCATTTTTTTTATTGCATTTGATAGAATTTTCCAATGAGTTTGTGTGAAAATTAGAACTTGTTTCAACCCAATACGCATTTTAAGTTACTGGGTCTCATTCGCTATGGTTTTTTTTATGAATTGTGTCAATTATTAAGTTTCTATTTTATTATATTATACCACATTATTTAATTATTTTACTGTCTATTCATATTCGCACAGTGGAACATTAAGCATTTAATTTTCAGTGCAATTTGCGGGCATTGGATAATTGCGGCTCCGACAAATTGCAGCTGCAATTTCGTCTTTCACTGAAAATGCATTCAAAATTACGCTGTATTTTTTTTTAAAAATATGAATCGATTCGCGATCGAATTCTTGCAATTTTCCATTGTTCGTGTTACGCACAGTTTGCGTGTCGGATACTGTTTCCATTAAAATATGGCATTGTGCATTTTTTTCTCTGCCATAATTGCACACGGCATATATTGCTGCATAAGTCTTAATCGCTGCATTATTCATAGTTTCTATTGCTTAAAATTAGGCTCGAAGTTTTTGCGTATAATTTTACAGTGTTAAATAATTGTCTTCTATTAAAAAACCGTGCAAATTGAAACCCACGACGCGCAAAACGACACCAATAATGCAATAATCATTCCCCATTGTTTCTGCATGATATTTGATTTTCCGATACGAAAAAAAACCTTCGTGTTTTGTGCCGACGATCAATCTTGCAGAATTCTAATCACATACATGACAACTGACCCATATCACGTGACTAATTATAGCTGAGGCAGCTTCCGACTGCATTCGTGTCTTTAGATCACTTCGATCGCTACATATTGCCGCCAATAATAATTTCAAAAAACCTGTTCACCGTCCGTCGTCGGCAACTCTCGGGCCATCGTCTAATAGATCCATACGATATACAGTCGGCGCTGGATCCGATAGATCTCGAAAACGCGATCAATCAATGCCGACTGCGGAGGATTGCGCCGTGTGGGAAATGCGAGGGTCCCGCGGCGTTTGTTTTTGTTTTGATGCTGCAAGTGAAAGTGATGGTCGTAATAATGAGTCGGCAATTAAAATTGAGCCGAGCGTGTTGTTGTTTTGTATTATTTATTATAAAACAATTTTTTGAAAATCGTTCGAAAGTAGAAAAAATATTTATCATTGTAACGAAATTCACAAAAAAATATATTGCGATCGTTTTTAGACGTGAAATCTTGTTATTAAATGTGTTAAAAAATATTTGGTACAAATTTTCTTTTGATTTTCCGAGTGAAATAATTCGCCATTTATATTTTATTTAATATTCAACGTCAGATAATTGATCTATTAGACGAATACTATTTTTACCTTTGGGTAGATTACTGAAGATATTATTTTGGAGCATTTTACCGTTATTTATCTTTACGACAAATAATTTAACTTATTTAAAGCTTTCGATGCATTATTAATTCTGATGCTTATAAAATTTGTACGCCATTTTTAAGCTCAAGTATGTAACGTAAATTTATAATCCGCAAAAAAGCGTGAGCGGAGTTACTGCATCTTTGGCTATGACTAATAATAGTGTATAAATAATTGCGCGAGTGTACATATATGTTTTATAAAAAAAATCTTGTTGCATTATTGAATTCAACATTGCCGATTTTTAGCTTAAGTACGCAAAAACACGTGACATCAGTTACTGCAATTTTTGCTATGACGCGAAAACGCGTCATCCGACGGTAAAGTCTCATTGTGCTAACATTTTATGTTTATATTTTATAAAAAGAATTCTTGAAGCAATATTGAATTAAATACATACAATTTTTTTACGACATTTCAAGCTTAATTACGTAACGTAAATTTATAATCCGCAAAAACGCGTTGGCGAAATTATTGCAATAATTATTAATAAAGATGAATAAAGTGTTATTTTTCTAATCTGAGAAAAATTGTAATAGAATATATTAAATTACAGGTATTTTAAATTAATTTAGAAAAGACTGATTATATTATAAGATCGTTTCAATTCATTTTATGCGTGTTTTTGATTACCCATCTTCATATTTTGTTTAGATTAGTATAAATTTGTAAATGTCATATTCTATGATTTTCAATATTAAAATATGTTTTTTTAAGTGACACGTTGAATTCAATACATATAACATGTGTTCGGCATTTTTTAGCTTGAGCACGCAAAAACACGTAAAAGGAGTTAATGCATTTAGATATGACGCGAAAACGCGTCATCCGACAGTAAAGTGTCACTTTGTTAACACTTTACGTTTATGTTTCATAAAAAGATTTCTTGATGCAATATTGAACTCAATACATATATCTTTTTTACGCCATTTTCAAGCTTAAATACGTAACGTAAATTTGTAATCCGCAAAAACGCGTGAGCGGAATTACTGCAATTTTTGATGCAATATTGAATTCAATACAATTAAAATTTGTACGTTATTTTCAAGCTTAAGTACGTGACGTAAATTTATACTCCGCAAGCGTAAACGGAATTACTGCAATTTTTGTTATGACTCAAAAACGCGTCATCGGACAGTAAAGTGTTGTTATTCTAATCTGAAATAAAATTGTAATGTAATATATTAAATTTACTATTTTGTTTAGATGAGTATACTAAGTATTTTATTTATAAAATCTAGATATGGTATATTTTCTCGATTTTTAATAATAAAATACGTGTTTTAAGTGACACGTTGTCAAATATTTGTTCGGAGTTGGAAAAACCATTATTGGAATTTTTCCTTAGTGATTTAATTAATTTTTCAGGATGTTGCCTGCTCCTCTTTAAACACATTTATCTTATCGTCCGTCATTTACCCGATTTTCTAATCAGTTAGTCAACGGCACAGTGGATCACTGCGATGATTTATGAACCAGCCTTTGTTTATACGATGACGGAGATATTCCACATAGCGTTGCAGTGCAATATTGCGCTAAATAAAACCGCGTGGCATGTCTGGATTTTATTACGAAAAAATAACTAAAATCTCTGATAAAACAATCGTAGAACCTAAACATTATCAAGGAATTCGCCTATGGAATGTGCGACATTCTATAGTATATAAAATGTGCCGTTTTGCGCCTCTAATCTCGGGCCTCGGCATTATTATTATACAATACGTTATTTGTCTAACGAGCATAAATTACCAGACATGACTAATAGTAATTACTGGGATCGTGTATGTTTAATAATTTCTGGTGTTTCTGTTTATAAATTCGGGATTTTGTTTGTGTAGAACCGGAGGGGAGCGAGACGGTTTCTACAACAATGGTACACAAATCTCCACGGTATAATTTCGCGCATTCTAATCGCCTTTAATGTATAAATTTGCCGACTGATTAATATTCATGGCACGAAATATGGTATCCAAATAAATATTTATCTAAGTGAGAAGCTAATGTAATTGAAACTTGAAGCTTTGCCTTGCCTAGTTTTGCCCGAAATTTTCAATTTTCCGACCGCACCGAATATTTTCTCCCCCCGAATTAGCATTTTGTTAAGTATCGCAGATTCTGTGGCGATCGAGTTCCGGATTAGAGGTCGGCGATGTGTGTTTATTATATTTTTTCCGACGTATTGTTTTACCAATTAATTTTTTGGCCCTTAATTTTTGGCCAGCTTCATAACAATCCGTGCAAAATTCGTAATTAAACTAATTTTGGTACATTATTACAATCGCAAGAATCGAATTACGCGCAATATTAATATATATTTACATGTCAGAATCGGAGAGCAGTGTTTATTTGTTTAATCATTAAAAATTGATCACATGCACGTTTGAAATAATATTTATTTTTAATTAAAAATATGCTCGTTGTTTATCTATTGCTATGGAAATATTATTGGAAGATCATTTTAAATATTTATACCCTAATTTAACATAGCCGTGCCGATTATGTATATTGCGTACCCCAAGTTTTTTTTATTTTTCTCAAATAACTCATTTAATATAAATCCTAAATATCACAAACTTTTTTTTATTTGTCTGAAATAGTCTAAAGATTAAATATATTATATAATCATTGTCAATTTATCGCCTGCAATTGCGAAATAAATAAATAAAAACAACAGTATGTTCGCGCAAGTTTTTTCTCGATCGCATACGGTACGATGTGCCGAATGCGAGTGAGTCGTGCGAGTGACACGTGTTGCGAGAGCTTGACTTAAAATACTTCAAGTATTTAAGATACCCGCTTCGGACAACACGGTTGTTTTTGAGCCGCCATGGTGGATGGGTTAAGCATAAAATAATATTTGCAATAAATAAAATGATTCAGAAAATAATATTTAAATAAAAGATTATTTATTTATTTAATCTTAGAGACATAAATAACAAATGTCATTACAACTAACTTTTCCTTATAATTATTGCGAGAGTATTTTATTTTATTATCCTGATACGATCTCTTGAATATTATTTATTGTTTTTGAAGTTTTTTAGCGGTTTTTCATATAATTGTGTCAGTTTTTCCGGCGTTTCCACAGTCAATTGTTTTGTTTAGTTTGTTACGTCGCCATCTTAGGCATCGTTTGTTAGCAGATTCTCACAGAAAATGGCAATAACAATAAAAATGTACAAAATATACATCAAACAGTACTAGTCACGTCCCACAACGTGCTCGTTTCCTTCACTTGGCCCATTGTCGACATGGACCGTTTTGCGGTTTTGTGTACATACACACAGACTAACTTTTACGACCGACGAGCACAGCATTAGTGTGTAACGGTAAATCGTAAAAAAAAAATATGAAAAATAACAGTTTCCACCATGGCACAGTTTCCAAATTAGACCACTTGCAGTTTTTGCCGTAGAAACTGAAACTAAACAATGATAAAGAAAGTCAAGTCGAATTACCGCCAGCTAAATGAAAGTTCAAATAAAATGAAAAAAAAATATATATAGGAAAACACCTAAGAATTTTCTTTTATCTTTAGTACGGCGCTCTAGTGCCGACCGAGACGCTCTATCGATTCGTATAATCAATGGAACTTTTTTTTTTATCGAGATGTATAGAATCGGACCTCCGGGGATACGATGGTACTCTCTTGAATCAACAGTACAAGGGTCAATCAATTGAAAACTGATATATAACCAGATAAATGTCTCAGCATTTTTTTTAATGTATTTTTTCGTTTGTTTCAGATGCAGTATATATAAATTTTGGATCGAAATCTGTGATTGAACATTTTGTAAAAGAGGGGTTGTAAATATAATTTTTTGTATATACATTGCTTTGATTAGCATATCTAATGTAAAAAAATTGCTTTCTGCCATTTGTAATCGAATGCTCAGCCGTCTAATAAAAACTTAGATCTTAGCTAGTTAGAAATTACAAGAGAAATAAATTCAACTCGTTATACGCACGTATAAAAAACAGATATTTTTTATATGTAAATATTGTTACTGATTGGGACAACAACAACAACAACAACAAAAACGATATTCGACGGTCAATTTTGAATAGTTAACACTCGAGACTGAATAAGAAAAGTAATATTAAAGTAAATTTGTCGGAGATTTTTTCGTCTGCGCATAAATTCGATAAGAGGGCTGTATATGTTCATATATTTTGTTAAATGCGGGTGTGCTGGGCAATCTGAGGTTATCGGGTAGACGGCACGGATCGGGAGACATAAATAAAGTGTAGGTGCCCGCGCTCGGAACGTGGGTGCCCCAGGCCAGCCGTGGACAACTCCGGCCCTGGGAGTAAGAGGGCGCAGCTAGCGGCGGTGCGACCCGCTGCCAAGAGACAGAGGCTGTCTCCGGGACCTGCTCCTAGTCCAGCTCCCGCCCTCGCCCACGCCCTCGCCCCAGACTCCACCATGGAACTGCAGCTGTGCCAGAGCATGGACTCCGTCAACACCGTCACCACTGAGGAAGAGGTAAGCCACTCGTCTTAACGCTTCATTCTATTCTCCTTAGTTCTTCTTCTTATGGTACCGTGTATGTGTTTAGTCATAGACGTAGCAAGATGTCGACGAACTACTCCCCATCTACCTGTTTTGCAATCACGATAGTTTTCTTCATTCATCTTCATCTCGTATCCAGTGCTCAACGCTTTGTACTTCTCTACAGTCGCAGGACGCATTGATTCGAGTAGCCCTACTTCCTCGGCGTTTACCTTGTCCTTGCGACGTCCGCTCGGAGTCTGTTTAGCGTCTTCCAGTCAGTATAGGACAGGGATCCGTCTGATAGAAGCTCTTTACTGGTTGCAGGCCGAACTCTACGTACTAGGGGTACCCATAAGTAATGTCGTTTTTTTCCAATGAAATTCAAAACCATTTTCCTTTCTTTAACTTTTCTTATACAAAATAATTCCCCATATTATATATAACCTTCTGCCACCGTTCTTTCAAATCATCCATGCCCTTCTTGTAAAACTCGGCGGGTTTTGACTGAAAATAGTCTGAAAGGGCTGTATTCACCCCTTCTAAGGAATTGAAATTTTGATCTCTTCTGAAAATGTTCCATAGTACGAAATAAATAAAAATCAGATGGTGCGAGATCCGGCGAGTATGGAGGATGCAACAGGGTGATCCATCCAAGATCCTGAATTTTTTCACACGTCAATTTCGCAACATGAGGTCGCGCGTGAATGCGCGTGGGACCCAAACACCTTCTTTTTGAATCTTTCCCAACTTCTTTAGGATCCTCTGAGTACTGGACCAGGATGTACCGACCTTATCCGATAATTTTTCAATGATCAGCATCGGGTCGTCTTCGATTGCAGAATTCACGGTTGCTTCATCCGCCTGGACGGGTCGTCCACTTCGAGGCTTGTTTTTCAAACACAAATCACCAGATTTAAATTTTTTGAACCATCCTTGGCATATCCTGACATCCAATATGTCACCGTAAATCTCGCAAATATCCTTCGTAGCCTCTTTCGCTATCTTTTTCAAATGGTATTGAAAAAGTATACAGCTCTGCAGATGTTGTTCCGACGGACACGACTCTTCCATTGTCGTCAGAGGGATAAAGAGACCGTTTTTTTTGTCTAAAGGCCACGAGCAGGTACAAGGCCACGTTACACAAGAGAAACTTATAACACGTCCTTACTGCCTAACAGGCTGAAGGAGACTATTTTAAAGATGGCTCATCGAAAAAACGACATTACTTATAGGTACTCCTAATAGCTTGCGACCGGTTCTATCGCTGCAACAAAAGTAGTTTTGTGGTAGAATAGATAGGGAAGTAAGCAAATGTCCTGTAGCACCTAGTCAGTAATTAGATTACACAACAAGTTCATGTGTCCGATTGGGCCTTTCACCAAGGGAAATCCTGCATTGGACAGCATGGAGTAGGACAAGACGTGCAAAGTTCAGATGACGACAGGACCACAGAATGTTACTGTAGTCCTGACAAAAGAACCTACACGAACAGGGCGAAGATGCTACTAGACTAAATTTTTAAACATAGCCTTGAAATACCGTCACTTACTCAAAAGTCTGTAAAGTACTATTTACGATTTAGCCTGGCTCTAATATCAGGAAAGTAGAGATAGGTATCCCGCCATTTTGGGAAGGAATTCGACCTCCCCTTTCCTGTTCTGACAAAGCTGGCTCTTGCCTTGAGTCCGAAAATAAGGTTTCCTGTATCCTGTGTTTTGCAGGTCCGCTGAACGTCGGTTATCACCGTTCTTATTATATCAGGTTATGCAACACCTGCCAAGACGTATGTATACCTTTGACACCTTTGTCGGTCTTAGACATCCTGTAATTAGACGACAGGCTTCTTTTTGGGCCCACTTTTGTATTATAGAGTATCCTACCCCATCCTGGAAAGACATAATCATCAATTGAGTAGCATAAGACCTTTCCTGATACCTTAAGTGTGTGAGGGTTATCGTCCCATGTGATTGCTACTATTTTTTTAGAGGTTATGAGTTTTATTCTATTTTTGCTCCTTTACAGCTCTATTACTCTCGACCTGCTTTGATTCTGACTTCAACTTTGGTCATCCTTTAAGATCAGATATTCTTATCGACCGTCTTTAAATATTACGTACTCCTTCATTATTTATGATTAATGTCTGAGGAGTAACGGTATACTTTGAAATCGTCATAAGCATATTTGTCTTAATGGCATCTTCATTGCGTATAAGCAGACATTGAAAGCTATAAACCTTACGAGACGTATCTTACAAATCCTGATCGAGCCCTTACCAATGGGATCCCTCTTCTTATGTAATGCTCAGAGTCCAAATAACTCGTTAAATTATCTCGTTTAGATTTATCTTCGAGTAAAAGGATAAGGCGCTTCATCGCCTGAACAAAAACACTAAAACGAATACGATTCTGAACTACCGTTTCTCTATATGTAGAGTTGAGTTAAACCTTTTTTTTATTTCACTGGTATTTTTTTAATCGATTGAGTGAAAAGTGCTGACATTCATTTCCTGTTTTTTTTATGTTCATTTTTCTTGAAATATGTACAAACATACGTAGTAATCAAGATCAGTTTGAAACAGATCTAAGTAGTGATTGAGATTTCTCGCCTCTCTCTTGAGTATCCAATTATCATGCCAGTTTAAATCAGTGGTATTCAACTGAGGATACATCTAGATATCTCTGTAGTTGCAATAATATCATAAAATAATAAAATCCAAGATATAATTCTTAGACTAGATATATTTCTTTCAGTAAAAAAAAATATTTCAGACGTTTCCAACGCCCCGATAAAAATATACGCAAACAATGCCAGAAATATTTTTTACGTATATAAACAAAATTATTTACATGGAGGTAATCAAAGCCTAGCAAAAAATTGCTATAAAATATGCTACGATTTTTTTTGCAATAAATGTCATAGCATCACGTAGATTAGCAACGTATTTTTTTTGTTGCTGGCAACACAGATCTGTTTCGCCGCCTTTTTTTATTCCGTTTGAACGTCGTTGCCGTTCCAACGTTCAAATTCATAAATTCATATAAAACTTGCCGTAATAATAAACTGCACGTGTTGTTTCAAGCCGAGTTTTAATAAAAATTTATATGCAGGTTAATAGCGGAAATGGCCACGTGCACAAAGCGGTGCAGGATATGTGCGAAAACATATTTAAATATTAAACATGCATACACTGTGCGTAAAATGTTTATATTGAACAGAAACGCCGCCATGTATATTTATATTTTTTTTATTATTATTTTCAGTAGAAAATCGTAATATTCATGGCCGTATATCGGAAACAATGGATAAAAAGTCAACGGACTTGTATGCAAATGGCGTCTCATCATTTGGACCTTGTGTCGGTTTACAATTTAAACATGTTGCCATACGAACACAATTAGGAATCCGATTGAAATTTGCAATTTTCAGCGCCGAATTCGCGTTTGAACCGAGACCGTTTCATATCCGTTATCATTAATCTTTTCCGGACGTTATCGTCGAGCTTTTCGCTAACCCAGTATCGGGCAGATAAAGCCATAGGGGTATCTCTTTCTCTGTTTGTCCCCTATATATTTAACGGATATCCTGATTTGACCCCCCGTCCCCACAACCCCTCGTCACGTAATTTTCCGGTCAGCTGGCAGAATTTTCCACCGGGGACGATTTCTTCCGTACGCCACTGGAATCTGGCCAATAAAATATCAATATATTATCTCTAGGGTCTACTTTTTCCAGACCCCAGCTATAAATCCATACGATAAAAATAGTTTTTTTTTAAAAAATAAATAGATCCAAATATTTTTTTCACATTAAATTGGATTTGTACGAAGAATAATCCTATTGTCGAAATAAATACACTTGATTTTAATTACTTGGTGTATATGGTTTCCATGATTGAGTCATAAATAACTTCCAAACTATTATATATCATACAAAAAATACATCTATTATCGATTCACCACTCTTAAAAATAACCTTCTGCCATCTTATTGGCAACTTATTGATTCCCTTCTCATAAATTTTGGTGGGTTTGTACTGAAAAAAAATATAGAGGACCTGACTTGCTCATCATCAATGAAAATTTTTCTATTAAAAAAATTCTGTAAAAATTCTGCTCCAGAATTTTTTCTTGAGTCACTTTTTCCTTATGTGTTCTGGCGTTATCGTGTAACAGGATAACGCTTTTCCGATTTACGAGTGCAGAACGCTTTTCCAGTAGTTTTTCATGAAGCTGCTGAACGTATGTATCAGCATTAATCGTTTCATTGCGCATCTTGTGTTGGATTAATCCTCGACGATACACACAATCAAATTTTCTTGCCATGCATATTGGCTTTAGGGTCCGGTAGGATTGATTGATCCTTAAAAAAAATAATAAGATTATTTGTGTTCCGTGATGATTTTTTAAGTACAGTCAGCTCTCCACTTATAATCATTGGTTCGTAAAAAATCCGTTTTTAGCAAATGTTCTCTAGTTTTCCATGAAAATGTTATTCATTTTTGACTAAACAATTGCGGAAACAAAGAAAATGACGACATTAAGATCTATCATGTATTAAAAATATCAAACAAACTGTAGAATTTGTTAAACAACTTATTATGTAAGGTAACAATGAATACGTAATTCAACGTTTAGAAAATCATGTAGAGTAACTCGGAAATTTAATTTTATTGAGACTTAGAAAGAACAAGTTACAGATTTTTTAACAAATTCGCCATGGTGGCTCGAAAATAATCGCTTCGTCCGAAGGGGGTCGCTCAAGGACCCCAAGCATTTCAAGTCAGAATATTAATGAATTCTTTATCGATTTTCTTTTAAATGGATAATCCCTCCTCATAAAAATTGGTGGGTTTGGACTGAAAGAAAATATCGAAGGCCTGATTGATTTGCTTATCATTAATGAAAGTTTATCCGTTAAAAAAATTCTGCAAGGTACAGAAAAGGAGCAAGATCTAAAGAGTAGGATGGATGTGGCAAAACAGATCACTTGAGTTTCAGAATTTTTTCTTAAGTCACTTTTGCCGTATGTGCCATGGCGTTATCGTGTAAAAGGATAACGCTTTTCCGAACGATGAGTGCAGGACGCTTTTCCAGTAGTTTTTCATGAACTCTTTGAAGCTGCTGAACGTATGTATCGCTAGTAATCGTTTCGTTAGACTTCATCATCTCTTGGTGGATTATTCCTCGACGATCCCACCATACATACAATTAAGTTTTCTTGCCATGAATATTAGCTTTAGGGTCCGGTAGGGGTGGTTGATCCTTACCCAACCATTATCTTTTGCAGAAAATATTTTAATAGATGATCTATTTTTCATCGACTGTTATTGTTCTGTCCAAAAAAGGCTCGACTTTATGCTAAAATTCGGTCTGTATATGCCTAACTTTTTGACTTTCCCCAAATTTTCCAAGGGCGATTCCAGCTACCTTGTCGTTTGACGTGAATTTTGTTCCAATATCGCATTTAAAATGACGTCATCGAAGTCGAAAGGATGATCTGCCCTTGGTTTATCTTTCAAAGACCCATCTCAGGAACGAAATTTCACAAACCAATTTCTAACTACCCGATCAGTTATCAGGCTTTCAGAATATGCACTTTTTGTTTCTTTATTTTAAGGGTTCGGAATTACACCACTGTAACATCCACCCCACTAAATAGTTGTCGAAAGACTGACAGGCCACTTATCTATCTAGATACAAAAATTCCAAAGGTTATTTTTATATATATTTTTCAATATCATTATTTTTTGCGATACGCCTTTCTATAAATATAGATTTGTTTTCAAACCAAAATATATTCGCGGAATAATAATTCGAATCGTTTTGCAAATTTAACCGAATGTGTGTTTAGGACATGTTTGTTTTAACGACTCAGTTAAAATATATGGTATCATTGGTTTGGTTTGCGCATAAATTATTAAATTTTATACGTATATCGCAAAATAAGCACAAAATTCGCATCGATGTATTATTCGGCGGATAAACTTTAAAAATGATTTTGATGAAAAATTAAAATGACGATTTTTCCTACAGCAATATTGCGTGTATATATATTTGAATAGGACACAGCCTTTGTCCAATAGACAGAGGAAAATATTTGCTCAGGGATTTTTTGGAGCTTTTTCAGTATAAAATATTAATGGTCATAAAATCAACAAAGCGTTTTTCGAATCAATCATTTTCACAACTGTTGTTCGATCCCCGCCCTTCTCTCGTACACAGTCGTCCTCAAACTTTGGCACTCCCCGTCGCAAGATTAATGGAATTTTGCGTCAGTTGTCGCTAATTAATGGTCAGCTCTGGACAAAATATAATACATCGTTAAGATCTTTTTTTTTCAGCCGCTGAAGTAATCGGGCGTTGTGTCGAAATATTGCATACTTAGTTAAAAAATCGAAATTGTTACGCCAATGAATTCCCACGTGCATAATTATGCAAACACAATGATTCGCAATAATGCAATAATGTATACGAAAAGAGAATATTGTTTTAATGTACATAAAAATATATAATTTATATCCAAAGCAAATTAGATCATTTTTTATTGAATATGTATTTTTTAATGTAAAGTATGAAATAAAAAATATAAATATACTAAATTCTGAGAGAGCAATATCAGATGCAATTAAATCTTAAAATCCAACATCTTAATAACTTCTGACGATACTTTGCTTCTAATGATGATTATGATGCAAATTATTTTTTCGTCTTATAACATTTCCGTAATCAATCTTCATAAATACAATCAGATTTATCAATATTTCGTCACAGACTGAGCTTCTCGCAGCACGTGTCACTTGAACGTTTCACTCGCATTCGGCACATCGTACCGGATGCGAGCGAAAAAATCATACTCCATCATTGCAACAGAAGCGAATATTGTTGTTTTATTTTTTTTTCCGCAATTCTAGGCAATAAATCACAATGATTATTTATAATATTTATACTTTATACATTTTTAGACAAATATAAAAAAAATTAGTCGTGTAGCATTTATATAAAAATAGTTATTCAAGAAATATTAAACACTTAGGGTATCCAATATCAGCACGGCTAGAAAAATGAACATTATGAATTATGTTATTCTGCCTAAATCATTTTTTTTAATGTTTTAACACTTTTATTTAACAGTTTGATAGAATATGAGTAATATATTTGTTTTAATTATTGATATAATAGGTGAATTTCATCAAGCACTATACAAATATTAACCTTTGAAGTTTTTTGAAGACCTCAATACCTCAACACGTATTATTTAATAAATTATAATTTTAGATTTGTGCAATATAATCATTGTTTATAAATATAGTGAATATTAAAAACCTAAAATTTGTTGCATGCCGTCATAGCGGCGGCATTCGAGTGATACGGTAAACTTTGATGCCGCTTTTATGGCGGCATTCGAGTACAAAGGATTAATCTGTGAGATAATTTCCATTATTTATCTAAATTAATGGTAATTATAATAATTAAGGTAAATTTTTGACTCCTCCCTTTTAAAATTGTTGCGGTTTTTGATAAAAATAAGTCTTTTACTGTAGTAAAAATTTAAATAAATGATTATCTTAAAGCCTGATTTTTCTTTAATGTTTCTTGCAGAGTGTGGCCTTGCCTTGTCAAGTTAAAGTATACATCTTTGGTTATTTACCAAAGCTGATCGCTCTTTTAATATTTTTACAAAGAAATATCTTTTTAAGGTTGATGATGGTGGAGAGTTTAAAACTGGTACTTTATTTGAAGAAAGATTATTACATCATCTGTAATAATCCTTCTCAGAAACGGATCCAACTCATACCTAGACAAGAACGACGCACATATGTTCCAATTTTCTTGACTATTTTTTTACCAATCTTTTTAAATGGTATTGTACTGTTGAAAAAGGACAGCTGAGATCTTGTGAAAATTTCTTTATGGTTTTTCAAGGATCGGGTTCCACAACACGTTCAGTGTCAGAGATCTTCCTGATCTTAGTTTATCGTTTATTTATTTCTCTATCACCATTTTTAAATTCTTTGAATCATCTATGGCATTTTTGAAAAGCATAACAAATGAATCTCTTCAATTTTTGGCATTGACATTTTTACTAAGGATAAAATAAAATGTAGATGCTTCAAATATTTCTCAGTCGCAATCGATTATTAAATGCAAACTTTTTGTCGATCGATCGGCGTTGAATTTTCGCGCGGAAAAGTCACTTTTCCACAGTCTGGGGCGACTTTGACACCGGCTAATTTATCGCTCGGACCGAGACAGGAAGTGGCATTTTTTTTGTGTCTGCCGACGGATATCCGGTGCGAGCGGAAAATTTATCGACGCCGAAATAATTCGCGGGAAAATTGCGCGCCAATTCATCGGCGCCCTGCGAATATCTCTAATTGTAATATTATTAATACTATTATAATAATAATAAAACGATGATTCTATAACTGATAAAAATTTAATTAAATTCTCACGTAATTATATATTTTATTATTATTTTTTAACGTAGCTCGAGTTTTACTTACTGTAAACAAGAAGCGTATTAGCTATGCATACGAAATTTCTATCGTTTCGTATGTTTACGTTCGCTACCAGCATAAAATGTTAAACCGATAGAGATATATACTGCGATGCAGGGATGCCGAACCTTTTTTATGTATATATTTCGTAGCTGATATTTATATTTGAATTTCAACAACCCTGATGAGTACACAGAGCGTTGCAGAGATGGCAAATGTTAGATTGCCATACGATAGGGGCTTAATCTAAATAACGGCACTCGTTATTTTCGCTATCGCCATATGTATTTATCATTACGCTATTTTTCAACGATCCAGTTGAAGAACATTCCGACGGCGCAATTAATTATTATGTCCAAAATAAAATATGTTCACTATGAGTGTTGCGATGATACGTATTAATTAATGTATGCATAGATAATTTAATGTTTAACATGCGATAGATGATGTGTATTATTCTTGGAATAAATCTGCGTAAAGTCAGCACATATATATGATGAAAATTCCATGAAATTTTCAGTGCAAAGTCTTTATTTGCGTTGTACAGTTGAGTCATCGAGCGTCACGTTCTCGCGAATTCATACAAATAAATATTGAGTTTTGTAAATATTTTTTTTTATAATGTGCTACACACCGATTTCTTAACAATTTCAAAATGCGAATTCGAATCGCATTCAGGTGAAGCGAAATTGCAAACGCCAGCAGCCGACGTTCGTTCAGACTGCATCAGCGATTTTTGCAGGGATATTTTGCTCGTTTTTATTTTTTTACTTAATAATAAATTCCACGAATTATATGCGAATTATATCGAAAACGTGCTGATCAAATGAAAAATTAATCGTTCGATGGAGTTTCATATATTATTTTTTCGCTCTGTGTGCAACGGCGATTAATGAATGTTGCACACGAACGCGATTACGCATCCTTTTGTCAGATTAAACTGTTTTTTATCTGCTACAGTTGATATTATTTTAATTAAACACGAGAATACATTACTTAATATTATCATATTATAATAAAACAGTATATTTAAAATCATTTCAAATGATAATATTCAGATTTTTATGTAAATATTATCGTAAAACCAAAGTCGAATCAGAAAAAATCCATATATTCAATTATTTTCATTACATTGCAGAATAATTGAATTAAACAGCTTTTTTATGCTCAGTTAATAAATACATCGTCTGTGTATGACAAGATGTACAGACAATTCTTCTATAACACGGTTAAAGAGTTAGAAATAATTAAACTATGACGAATTAGAATAATATCGCTTGCAAATTGAACAAAAAGTCAAGATTGGACTAAAAAAATGGATTATTCTATGAATAAAAATAGTTATTGAACGCTCTCGGCGATGTCCTGCCGCAGACTGAGCTCTAGCAGCATGTGTCACTCGAGTTTTCAATCGCATTCGGCACATCGTACCGGATGCGAGCGAAAAAACATGGCGCTCTTGGCAAAAGAACCGAATATTGTTGTTTTTCTTTTTTTTTGAAATTACAGACATAAAAGTTCAATGATTATTCATCATATTTATATTTTAGACTCTTTTAGACAAATACAAAAAGTTTGTGACTTGTAGGATTTATATTAAGGGAGTTATTCGAAAAAATAATTAATAGGTTATCTAAATCTGACTGATAACTCTTTTATAACACGGCATTCTTACAGCACGGATAAAACGATAGTTAACAGCTTTCTTCATTAAAACATTCTCAGATCAATAAATATATTTTGAATTAAGTACTTCTAATTTTTTAATAGTATTATATAAATAAAAAAAGGCATGAAACTAATTTCGTATACTGTAGAAAAACACATGAAGCTAATTTCGTTAAAAATAATATTGACGAAAAAGCTAGTCATAATTTACTGAAAATACAAAATTTAAGAATGGATCTCACACGAAGCTCTACGGATAGATCTCGGCAAAAGAATATAAAATTAGAGATTATTTTACCCAAAGTGGAACATTTAAGTCGCAAAGTTTCTAAAGAAATTATTGTGTCCTTTAAAATATTTTTCTTAATTTTTAAATTATAGTATTTCGTTTAACACTATTTTTCAGGCACCTTTCTATCGTATTATATAAATAATCATAATATCTCAAAATCCACTAAACCCTATTAAAGTATTGATTCTTTGTTTTGTTTAAACTAGCATAGAATAACTAGAATAACTCTTTTAATATAAATCCTACATATCACAAACTTTTTGTATTTGTCTAAAAATGTCTAAAGAATAAATATTATAAATAATCATTGTCATTTATTCTCCGCAATTGCGAAAAAAAAATAAAAAAGAACAATATTCGCTGCTGTTACCACGCGCGAGTTGTTTTTTTCTCGATCGCATCCGGTACTATGTACCGAGTGCTAGTGAATCATGCGATATTGATTAGTTAAACAATACAAAATATCGAACTAATAATAAATAACCATTTTTTAACACGATTTCAAATAAGGAGGTTTTTATGAGACATTTCGATCGATTCATACGATAATATTAATATTTAATTATGAAAGTTATAGTAGTTTATAAAAAAACTACTGTAATAGAGCAGTGAATGCGAAACCACTGCACTATCATATTTCTCAAGTTATACAGCTAGAACATTTTTTAGCACTTGATACATATTGATTTCATTTTAATGTATAGAGTTATGTATTTTTTATCCATTTTATACAAAAAAATGCAGAACTCGTTAGCTAGACGTACGAAACGTATCGACTCGTACAGCGTCGATTTGTTATATTAATCGATTCGCTTTGCGTCGTTAAATCCCCGCCAAAAATGCTCTTCACGAAAATTATATCTCAGAAAAAATTGCAATAGAATATAGATAAAATATTGCAGTTTAATATATGTCTATTTTTTTTATTATTAATTAGGATTCTAAAGTTTACCATTATCAAAATATGCATTTGAAATATTATCGTAATATAAAATTCAATCGAGTATATCTTTACAGATTATAATGGGATATTGATGATATATATATACCATTATAAAGCGTATTCAATCTATTTTTATTAATATATTATTCAATTTATAGATATAGTCCATTTATGAATAAATTGAATATCGCGCATAACAAAGCACTAACAAAAACTATTTTTATTAAGACACTTTTTCGTTTAATTAAAAATATATGAATTTAGTTAAACTTGTTCAAATCGAGACCAGTGATTTATGAGATGACAAAGTATATTTTTTTATCAAGTACAGTTTAATTACTTTAAATCTCAACAATTCAAACAATAGAAACTGTCGAATCGGAAGCTATTTATGACTCGACCTTATAACAATGGACTCAAAATTAATATCAGCATCATTTTTCAAACTCTGCAATACCATTTGAAAGTAGCCGAAGAAATACACATTACTATCGATTTACACGGCGGATTGTTTCCATGAAAACAACAGTGTAATACAAAACCATGTAAATCGAGACTTTATGTGCAAACAACGGGAATACGTTCCATATATTTTTTAAAATCCGTATCGTGCCAAAACGAATCCGTGCAAATCAGCTAATATATAAACAAGATAATTTATATATCCGTGATATATACCGGAGTTCGTTTATTATACAAAGAATCGAATATTTCGCAGCGAAATATTGCTTTTAATTATTTTTCGCGGTTAATTAAAACGAATTAATTATTCCGTCGCTTTTGGCCGTAGAGCAAAGAGCGTCGCGACCATGGCCAAATAAAAATATAGATTTCCATTTTTTAATTGAAAGTGTTGCCGGCTACAAATGACAGGGAGGAGGACGGGGCGAAAGAGGAGCAGAAGAAATAAAAACAAAAAAAAGAAAAGCACTAACAATACGGCATGAATGAATTTCAGTACTTTTCGCCGTCGACTGGAGAATAGAGTAAATAACCGTGGAGCGGATTGTTTCATCCTTTATCTCCGGCAAACAATTGAGCGATCCGGTAACTATTTCAGTTTGCTGATAAAATCGCAGACTGCAGATTTCGAAAGGAAATTCGACTGTTTTCGATATTTGAAAAGAATCGATATGGGCCATCGCTCGGTTTAATTGTTATTTTTTTTTTCCGCCGATTTCTTCAGCCATTATTTGCGATTCACGGCCGACCTGAGATCGTTGACCATCAGTACCACGCAAAGATTTCATAATCCAGTTACTTCCGTTTTACGGTCAGCACAAAGGAACATGACCGGACGATTTGTATGCCAGACTCGTGCGAGGCGACTGCAGCCGGAAGATATCAAAAAGTCCACCGCACAATATTAATATTAAACTCAATAATAAATAAATTAATAAATAAAATAGCTCTGGCTCGTTAGATTGCACCGTTAGCAAAATCGTGAGTTCTTTCGAAAAAAATCTGTATTTATTTAGATATTTGAGATAGAATTATGAAATTTAGAATACATATAGAAGAACATATATTCTTTCATATAAATTAATAAAATTTAAAAATATATATCTAAATAACAATTATAAAATATTTACAATTATGTCCTGATATTCTGTTTATTTAAATTGTATATTTAATTATTCAATCTCAACTAAATAACATTTTTTTTATAAATGACAGATGCAGAAAACACAGTATTTTATTGTATTAATATATAAAAATGTTGTTCTAATTATTCTAATACTAATAAATTTAAAAATTCTTCATCAAAACCTTTGTTTGAAATGAACAATATATTAATCTAATTTATTTTTCGAGTCATATCGTGATTAAAAATGCAATTACTCAAAAACTGCATTAAAATGATAAGATTTTTTATATTTCTGTTAATAATGAATGTATTTTCTCTGCTTTGGCATAATTACTTTTACCCGAATAAATCATGATAATATTTAAAAATACATCCAAAATTAAAATTTTGGATAATCAAATGTATTCACAAAATATTTTCGAAAATGAACAATATAAAATTAATTGTGAGCTATTTTTATATTATTGAAAATAGATGGAATTCGCTTTATTATGGTATTTATAATAATAATGTGCAATTTAAAGTCATAAAGATATGCTCGATTGATTACCAAATAAAGTAAACTAAGTCACATATTAAGCTTACCATTTTTTTCGTTCTGAAATCGAGTTTTCGTAAAAAGCTTTTACCGATCCAGTGTTATTTGTCTTGTAACCCTTTTCTTTTCTTCGTAAATAATAATATAGCAAGTATTTTTATCATTTGCTGCTTTTTAAACCTTCGCAAATTGTTCAGGATCATTTTTAAATAATCACCATTTAATTTATTTCTTTCTGAAAAAATATTTTCTATTCTCGTAATACGTTAAAGCTTATTTCAGCTGAAAGGCTGTTAATTAGGCTCACGAAATCCTTTGCATCCAGATTTAAATTGAGTTATTTAGTCATTTCGGCAAGATTTCTAATAATTTGAAATTTAACTTTAACCATCGCCAATATTTTTACCAGCTTTATATTTTTATACTCATTCCAAAATTAGATAGACGATTTTTCGTTCTGTCCATCACCAGCTCTAACTTCTTGCCTAAATATAATACTTAGGTTATACTTTTCTATTGATTGATTAATGAATAATACTTCTTAAAATAAATGATGTCAAAACCAGTCTTTAAAAAATGTTTAAATGTGATATATTAGATATGGTTTGATTTTGGCATGCAAAAGTGTTAGCCCATCATTAAAAAGCTTTAAAACTGTCAAAGATCTATATAAAAACACATGAAAACCATGAATTCTGGGATCTATGATCTATAACACTGGCCCATGTTTTAAATAAATATTTATTTATTTAGTTTAACGCGTTGGAATAACCTAATTAATTAATTAAGATAAATTTTAATCCAGCTGAAATAATATAAAAAAATACCAGTGTCGTGATTTGACACTGGGAGGAATATTACTATGAGATTCTCATGTCGAGTCTTTATCGATGAATGACTATGGAATCTTTCTGTTATGCTATTCATTTATAGTCGTCAATAAATAAATAAATAAATATATCTGTCAGTATGACTGATCTGGCATTTTTTTCTATAACCTGATAAGCAAAAGAGACGCATTACCTCCGCATGTTTTATACAAATAATTATGTAGGTTGTTTAGAGCCTTGGATTTGATTAATTTAATGCCATCATCTCCATCTGAAATAATACTAAAATGAACCAGTGTCGTGGTTTGACACTGGGGGGAATATTAGTGTGAGATACTTATTCCTCAATCCTTCTATTATGCTATCCATCCATTTAACTGATCAATCAAAATAGTATTGTTGATCTATGATATGATAAATACTTATTTATTTATTAAAATGAATATTTTTTAATGAAAATACTGAAGTATTTTTATGTGGGAATTCCCTAGTCTTAATCGTTGAATGGCTATGGAATCTTTCTGTTATGCAATCCATCCATCGTAGTCAATTAATAAATATATCTGTCAGTATGACTGATCTATAAATTTTTTCTATAACCAAATAACCAGTTTCATTGTACAGAAACATAATATTTTGAGTAAACAAACTGCGATCATTTACTGTGTTCATCATAACCAATATTATGGCTTGTAGGTAACGTGCATATTATTTCCATAATGTAAGCTAACAGCGACTGAGGTAAATTAGTAGTCGGATAGGTATCTGACGAAAACTATGCATTCATGGAATTCTTAGTTGACACTTATTCAACACTGGTCAAAGGGCATGTAAGCGGAAGAGGCCCATTACCTCCGCATATTTTATAAAAATAATTATGTAGGTTGTTTGGGCCGTTGGTCGTTATTATACAAATAATATAAAAAAATCAATCCAACTGAAATACTACTAAAATGTACCAGTGTCGTGGTTTGGCACTGGGGGATTATTAGTGTGAGAGACTCATTCGTCAATCCTTCTATTATGCCATCCATTCATTTAACTGATCAGTAAAAATAGCATTGTTGATCTATGATATGACAAATACTTATTTATGTGTTAAATACTTAGTTGTATGAAACTATTGGAGTATTTTTATGTGGGAATTCCCTGTTTATTTTTTTTTACTGTTTTCGATAATTTCGAGTTGCACACAACCTCATTTCGACGTCAATAATCCAAGTCGTTTCCCTCGGCCATACAATAATAACACAGTGGCGCGATATCGTTATCTGGTCCCGAGCTAGACGCCAGGTGGCGGGGCAGGTGTTGCACAATGGTAACTTCTGTGTCCCTCTCGCACCCGCACGCGCGCACGCGCAGGTGTGTCATGCCATCCCGCTCTCACTCGCCACAGGGTGGGGGAGGCACTTTTTTAATTTCGACTCGATGCGCCAGTTGGCCAAAAACGTGTCAATTATCGCCGATACCGATACCATATTTTTGCATCCCAAAAAAAAAATAATCGATTCAACTCCGTATATATTTTTTTGGTGTTAATTGTAAAAATTGAATTAGGATTATAAGAAACACTGCAGTGCAATGCGCTCGAGAGTGCCGTCATGTTCCTCAGTTACGAGGAGTCGTTAAAAATATATTACTTAAATTGCAGATCATTGACTCTGCAATGCGATAGTTCCGGCGCTCGGAATCGATCCTTCGATATCGACCGACAATGGAATCGATCCAATTCATTCGTACAACGGCTCTCAAACGTATCTCGATATAATGGATCTTTAATTTAATATTTGCTGTCGAAAACAACACTGTTATGATGCCTTAGATTACATATTGTCTTTATGACTTTTTTATTCCTGAAGATGGAAAAATACACGAGAGCATTGTTAGCATTAAAGATAACCCATAAAGATATGAGATAAGGGCAGAATCGCCGTGGAAGATTGCATTTTAGAAGTGCTTACGACGATTGAGACAAGTGCTAAATAATATATATATAAAGTAAGTCTTTAAAAGGACCATAATTGATATTGATAAATACATATTTTTATTATTACGCGTTTCCGTATAGTATTATCTATAAATATTAGATAAAGCGGAAAGAAATGTCATTTTTTTATAGCCACGAAAATAATATATTGTATATATATAGAAGATGCATAAAAAATACCCTTTTTATTCAATGAAGGCTCAGGGGTAGACACTTGATTTGATCAAAGTATTTTTTTTTCGGAATTTCTCAGTGGACAAACTTATCATCTCCGGTAAAAATCCTTCTAATAAACGGTAGTAATGATAAATAAATAAATATTCGTGGCATCTAATTTCCTTGTCTATTTTTTCCGTGCCTTTTAAAATTATCATTCACTGTTAACTATAGAAAGCCAAAATCTAGAGACAATTCCTTAACTATTTTACGTGGATCGGACTCCACTAATGATTTTATAGTGTTATTATTGATTTGGAGAGTCTTTGGTTTTACCTTTCCACGTACTTTCACCACATTTGAAATCATCTATAGCAGGGGTGAGCAACCCGTGGCCCGCGGGCCGCATGCGGCCCGCCATACTTTCTCGTGCGGCCCTTCAAATATTTTACATTTTGACTGAAAGCGTGTCGTCTATATCTGCAAATATAAACCATTTAATGGCAACGAAGCAATACCAAATTTGTCAATAACATAGCCGTGCCGATGGGGTATATTTGTGACGTTTTTGATTTTACTTTTTATATGAATCCTAATATTACAAATTATTTGTGATTGTTTAAAAAAGTCTAAAAAATAAATATATAAAATAATCATTGGCTTTATTGTCCGAAACTGCGACAAAATATAAAGAACAATACTCGCTTCTGTGGTCACGGGCGCGATGTTTTCTCTCGCTCGCATCCGTAATGATGTGCCAAGTGCGAGTGAAACGTATACTAATGACACGGGCCACGAGAATATGGCGGTCGGTATATCGGTGGCGTATCCTCAGTGTGCGGCGGGACATTATCAGGTGCGCGTGTCATTTACGCGTCATATTGTTTAGTTAAAATGTTCAAAATATCGACCAAATTATGAATAACTATTTTTATTCTTAGATTAATCAATACAAATAATGCTTAGGGTCTTATCTTTACTTGAAATGCTTGGGGTCTATTTTCCCTTATAAATAGATGGTTTGTTACGAGTCACTGTGACGGATCAGTTAAGGAGCATTAATGTTTATATATATATTTTTTTATTAATAAAAAAATATACATATAAACATGCCATAATATATACGAAACCCTCCTATAACACGGTATCTAACAACATGGTTCCGCTGTACAAAAAAAATTGAATAATTTTTTTTGTCAAGATCAATCGACATTTTCTCAATATCTTGACTTGAAATGCTTGGATTTTATAATTCATAATGAAAAATAGACCCCCTTCGGACGACTCGGTTGGTTTCTCGAGCCGCCGTGATGAATCAGTTAGATAATCTTCAACCACATATGTCATTCGCCGTTTTATATTCGTATTTCTGTAATAAGTATTTTTTAAACTATGTTTATTTTGTTAATAAATTGATAATTTGAGGTCATCACAACATTTTTAAATTTGTAGCTAGCCCGTTGTAAAAAAAGGTTGCTCACCCCTGATCAATAGCAATGTCGAGGATTTAAGATATCTTCATAAATATTGCAGATTTATTTATTTATTTATTTATTTATTTAAAGACAATGCGTGATTGGCATTACAGAATGACCCAGTTCGCCAATCACGCATAACACATAATAATACATGAGAAAAATATATAACACAACAACAACATATATTACAATAAATTGAAGAAAAGAATTATAAAATTTCATATAGGATATCAACAAACGGCTATATTTATTAACAATATATCCACATATTCGGCCAAATGGTTGAGCAAAGTAATAGCTCTTGGCTACCGGAGTTTCTGAGTGAGCCTGTCCTCGCCCCTTTGGCGAAAGAAAAAGCACACGCAAACGAGATCGATGGTAGTGAGGTGGCGCCCATAAGGACAACTCGCACAGTACAAGGGGGTTATGTATTGCGCCAACCAATAGCTTGAAGAAGTGCTTTGCCAAGTAAATCGATCTTCTTTTCCTCAAGGGTTATATACCCCAGGCAACCCTGCACCCATGCGCTGGGGTATAAACTTTGGATGACTTCGTTTGATTTCAATCCTAATTTACCTACGAACCCAAGACCCTTCTCCATTCTGTCCGGTCTGGTGCCGTATCACTCCATCTTTTGGTACGTTTCAATGATGCAGTGTCTCTCTGTAAGCAGTGCAACCACCTCAGTCTTGGTCTTACCTTCCTCCGAGGACAGGAAGGCTTGTTACTTACTTCTACTGGACTCTGGCCACTGGCTATCCAGTTGTCGCTCATCTCGTTTTGTTAACGCCCAACATTCAGACTGATGAGGGTCATGTAGAGCTTGACTTTAATCTTTCTTAAGGAGATTCTCGAGCGTAGATGCTGTTGAAGTTCAAAGTAGCACTGATTTACCAGTATGGTTTTTCTTTGTACTTCAAAATTTAAGAAGTCTTGACACGTGACTGACCCACCGGAGTCTGACCACTCTGAGGACATCTGTAACCGGCAAATCCTTGTAAATTATGAACAGCTTCTTATTGCTTCGGATACGCCATTCCTCGTCGTCAAATATTCGTCTCAGAATCCACTTCTCCAGGATATCCAGTTGTCGTTCAACTTGCTTTATCAGAGCCCAACATTCAGGCCCATATGTTAGGACAGGGATGGATGTTAGTCTTTTTTGAAGTCCATGATAATAGGACAACAGGTTCTTCATAGTACTTCTAAATTGGTTTTATTATTATTTGAAATAAGTAAGGCGAGATATGTGAATTCCTGGATGGATTCAAAGCTGTACTCTTCGACTCTCGCCTTGTCATATGGCTGTATATTTTATCTTGGTCTCGTTGATCTTCAGTCCCATGCCCATTGCTGTCCTCATTATTTGCTGGCATCCACCCTTGAGAGAGGCTCGAGATCCGGCGTCTACAACATCATAAAGTATCGCAACAAAAAAATGTCATTTCTTTTCGCTTTGCTTAATATTAATAACATTCTAATAAATATCATCGCTTCGATTAGAGAATTTGAAATTCAAATCAATAGCTAGTCGCACGTATATATTTCCGTTATGATATAAGCGAATATTGTCTGAAAATACCGCACATAGAATTTTTCCAAGAGATAAACACGGCAGAATTTTCCGAACACCGTGTCCGACATGTTTTAACATTTTTTTCCCCAACTCCCCCGGGGCAAGTCGTGCTTTCAGTTTAACACAGTGCCGCCGATTGATTCAAAATGTTTGATAGTGTGTGCGAATATGCAAAAAAAAATGCACAAAAGCCGGAAAATGTTGAAAAGCCTTTGAATAGTGTTTCGCAGAGTGAGTTTCGTTTAATATTAAATTTCATAGACGTATTTGCTTACCGGGCAATCAGAGCTGAACCGCGCAGACCGGTCGTGTATCATGGTGACCGGTCCCATGGCATGGGGTTGTTTGAAATGGCTGGGGGTGTTCAGTTTTGGGGAAGGGGCCGTGTCTAATAAATGACCACCACCGTTCATTACATCAATAAAAGCTATCAAATTAATTTCGATCGTAAACCGATAGCACTTCTGTGTCCATTGTCGACGTAGACGATTCTAGAATCATATTAAAAAATATATATATTATTGAATAATGAGATAAGTCTATCGTATATGACGTTTTAATTTTTTTTATCTAATATTAATATGTGCGTATTATTCGAATATATGTCAATAGATTTCCATTAGCGTTATCTACACCTGAATCATGAATATTAACGCTCCCCACACCCCACAATCTAATATATAATGAATCATTTTCATATGTGCCGGATAATCATTTGAAATGAAATTTTTATAGCTCGCCATTGTTGCGTAGATTCGTAACTATGACGATTTCGTACGAAACGTACGCTCAATAATTAAACGCATAAATATTAATGTACGCCACGTACGTTAAATATTTAAAATGCGACTATTCGTAATTGCGGTGGTTCGCGAGCGGACAAGGGCGCTTCCGGTTTTTCGCCCGGAAAATCTTTCGCTTTTCGCTGAAAATATTTTGAAAATCGCGGCGTTTCGGACGTTTAGGACGTCCATTGCGTAGCCTATTTGAATTAGATTTAATTTTGGAAAGTGTGCGAATATATCTATCGGATGTATTGGACAGAAAAGGGTAGACGGGGTAGACAGGGCCGGCACCCGACGTGGGCGCTGATTTGTTAATGTACCCGGCGATATCCGCTCTGATTGTGCGAAATTTATTGCACAGGAAAGTGACCAGTCATTAGTTAAAATCCGCAAAAAAAAAATATAGACATAAATATGCGAGAAATTCTGCAATGATATTTCCAAAGTATTCGAGGCGCAACTTTCCAACAGTTTAATTGAGTTTCGATGTTACGATAATTGATATTTCCTCTGCAGATTGCTAAATTGCACAAGTTTCGCGCCCTGCTATAAAATAATCTGTTCAGAAAATGTTTCCCTCGTAATTTTTGCACTGTTTGTGTTTATTGATTCGACGCACTCGAGCTGTATCAGTCGATGCTGAACTGATTCGAGTATCATATTTCTTCTGGGAAATATTTCTCCAGTAACAAAAATCGAATATTTGCTCGGAGGGATGCAGGAACATTTCCAATTTAAATTTTATCTTAGCATAAGACGCAACAAAAGTTTTGATTAAAATAAAACGATAAGAATAACTTTCATAACAATCGGAGATTCGACCGAATAACAGGATATTCTATTGGGGGTAGATTTCAAAAATATTTACGATCCAAGCACAATTTTATTTATTAGGTTTGTATATATAAATACACTTCTTTTTGGCAAGATAAATGAAGAGTAATATCCAAAAATATCCTATTTATTAGGAGGACCCGAAAGAAATCGCGTATTTTATAAACTGATGTTCGAGTACAGTCTGTATCCAGACACGGTTAAGACAGCTTGGTTTTTTTTTGCTTAGAACTGTTGTTTAGCATTATTTATGAGTCATAAAATTAAAAAGTATAAAAATACAATGGTTTTTCCAATACAACCTCCTGTTCCTACCCCCTAAAGTCTGATTAGCACTGCAAAAGGTATTTTTGTGCACTTGGTGGGATGTAAAAGGATTAACTGACTGATTAAGAATTACTGCAGATATTTACTGCCAACAATTAGAAAGGTTAAACTAGAAAATAAAATTCAAACGTCCACTTTTGTTTAACAGAAAGGGATTAATTCTTTACCACGAGAATGGGATCCATCACAAAGCAAAAATGACAAAAAATAAATAAATCAGGAATTAAACTGGGAGATTCTGCTACACCCTTCATATTTCCTATACCATGCTTCCTTCGAATACAATCTCTTTAGTTCCATGAAGCACATTTTAAGAGAAAATAGTTTGGATACTACTTGAACGGGTATTTCGATTTAAAATCGGATTAAAATTTAAAAAACTACTAGATTTTATAATAATAATAGTAAAAGAAATATGAAAAATCATTTTACATTCATAAAAAAATACGCGATTTCTTTCGGGTCCCCCTAATATTATATTAAACACTTACATTGTTTTTATTATGATTTTTTGTACTTTATCAACAATATTATAACACTGATTTAAGATAGATATCATTCTTGGAATACAAACGTTTAATAATTTTACAGCTTTTTGTATTTATTTACTAAAAAAATATCTTAAAAATGGGTATATAAAGGAATAGGAGTCCGATTTTTTACAAATGACACTTAATCGCAACTAGACAGGATTGAGATCTACAGAATTGTTTCAGCTCCCCAAAAACATACAATTCTAGAGAAAAAAACAAGAACACGTAGATCGCATGCGCCTAAGAATGGAAAATATCTGAAAAATATAATTTTATAAATTTAAATTAATTAAAGTATATATAAAAACAACCGCATCGTCCGAGGGGGTCTCTCAGAGACCCCAAGCATTTCAAGGCAAAATATTGACGAATGCTTCATCTTGAGATTTTTTTAAAAATGGATAATTCTAGGAATAAAAATAGTTTTTCATGATATTCTTCATAATTTGATCGATATTTTGGATTGTTTAACTTATCAATATGACGCGTAAATGACAACAGTGTAATTCGTATGGTTCACTCATTCTTGGCACATCGTACTGGATGCGAGCGAGAAAAAATACATCATATAAAAAATATAACAGCAGCGAATATTTGAATTTTTGATAATAAATGACAAGGGTTATTTATAATATTTTTTCCTTAGATGTTTTTAGATAAATACAATAAGTTTGTGATATGTAGGATTCATATTAAAAGAGTTATTCGAGAAAAATCAACACGGCTAGAATGTCACGTTATTCAAAGATTTTTTTATGAAAAATGTTTTTAGTTTAGCTAAAAAAATGGCATAAAATATATCTTCCAACTCAATGACTACTGGACAATGATAAATAGATAATATTTATATACATAGAACAAAAAGTAAAAAATATACACATACATATTTTTAAATAATATCGAACACAATTGTCAGAATTATGAATCAGCACTAAATTCAGTTTACGCGAGATAAATAAGAGAAAATGAGCATCGTAACTAAATCCTGTTAGTTTTAACGACGAAATGCAATTTCCATCGTAACTGTTTTATGTAGAATTGAGCTGCAAATATCTTCCGATGTACCTGAATGGGATTAATCCGTAACATACCAGGGGTATAAAACCTATTATGACAAAAGCGTAGTAATGGTGTTATTATCCCGGCAATGTTGCGGTTTAATATATTGCAGTACGCACGTTCGAACCGGAGGATTTAATTCCACGTTGAAAATGGTTTGGTAGAACGTGACATTTCCGGTCCACGGTGGCTCGGCCCCGCACCTGACCAAATCCTTATAAGGCTTCTCATAGTTTGTATATGTATTCAGATGCCAGGGATAATTACCGAAAAAATAAATAATTAAATATATTAATAAATTTTCAGAGATCGCTCACGATTTTTATTAAGTAAAAAATGATTTTGATCAACTTTGATTCGGTTAGTTTGCACTTTTGACGACGATAAATAGACCCTGCACCTGTTATCGTCAATCTGTATATGGCAAGTTTATATATATTCAAATGAAATTCTCGGCAATGACGTACGGCGTCCGACATCTCGCAGACATTCGACGGTGATTGATCGTTTTTGGATAATTTATCTAGTTTTGTGTATTTTTTCCTACGGATTTATTGCTCAACGATAGCTCGATGATACCATCGATCGATTGCATTCGATGTTTGGTGGTTGTTTTTCTTATCTGGAAGCGATGCGTCCATCCCAAGTCACCCCATCCCGATTTTGATTAGGAAATTTTCCCAAATTAACTTATTCCGCCCGTGTAAATCTACGCCCCCCAACATAAAACGAGGGGAAGCAATGATTCAAAACGTTATGAGGTTGTTCTTTTATTTTTAGTCGAGGATATCCGCAGACGTTGTCACTTGTACGTCTTCGCTATGCCACGTCCGAAATGTATCGAATTTTGTCAATATTTTAATACCCTGGGAGATTCATAACTATGCCTAATTTATTTAAAATATGTATAATTAATTAATTTTTATTTTATTTTCAGGTAAGAGTCTTTTTATTTTCATCATAATGATACACTCCATCCCTGGTAAATATTTTTTTTCATTTTATATAATATGATTTTCAAGGATCTCGGTCTAAGTATTATTTATTATTTAATTAAATTCGAGAAAGCATCATCCGGTTAATAGACAAGCTAGACGAGACTGCTTTGCATTATTTTAATGGCGCAATAGTGCACACCTCTAGTGCAGATGCAATTACGTCCACTGCACATTCATAAGCAGGGCTCATAATGTTTTCCTTGTGTGAGCCATTAAAGTAATAACCCAAGAAATATCTCGTTGGGCTCGCGTGCCAAAGGTCCGCGGCGAGTGCGGTCTTATTCAAATTTTAAATTAAATTAAATGCATACATCATTTTCGCAAAGACGTGCATCCAATTACAGGCGCATACGTATCACAGCCTCATTTTAATAATTGCATTTTATTAGAATAATTATTAATCATCATCATCTTTGATGTTAGTAGAAAATGAATCTTAGAGAGAAAAATATACTATGAAATCTCCGCATTCGCTAACAATGGCTGCATGTGACATTTTCCTATTACTAGGGATGAAAAAAAATCGCGAAAAGACGAAGCCCAAGTGGCTAAACGCCACACTGAAAATTACGCCCTAGAAAAGCTTCCAAGAATTGAAATAAATTTTCCAACATACCAACGCCTGATAATGACGGGATAAATAATTTAAATAAATTTCTACGTTTATTTAAAAATAAAAAAACTATTTGTTGTATATCTACAATACCATGCAGTCTTATATAAATGAAAATTTCAATAACAGTTATTATTTTTCGCACATTTTGTCATTTTAAATATATTTCTTTAGGTCCATATAGGTATGCTATCCTCAATATTATACCTTCTAATGAAGCTGTTCATAAGATCGATCTCTCCCATGTCAGCCTTGTAATCCTTTTTTATTCTAGGATATGGAATGTTTATTTTGATTTTTCTTGTCAAATCAATCAACATCTTTTTGTAATGAATAAAGATTAGTTTCTTGTATAATTTTATTAATCAAATCACTCGTAAAAAAAGGTATTTTATTTTGTTCAACTGAGAATCACTTAGCAACATTTTTTTAATAAATGATGCAACTCTTAACTGCTCTCGTTGTTGTGAGAAATATTATTTGATCATTGAGTTATATTTAAATCGATATCCATTATGATTGACGAATCTGCTTCAAGATAATTAGGATAAATTCTCACATCTTCATTTTTCATAGAGTAGGAAGGATCAACATCAATTCTAATTCATATCCATCTCTCATACAATCCTTTAAATAATATTTTTACTCCTCATCTAATATAAAAGCTTTTTCTTTTTGCCATTATAAATAACAAAAATAACGATTGGAATCCTAAACTATTATATTCCTTGCATGCATATTGTTGCATTTCTACAACATTTTAATTTTAATTACCAGAGAAAAGATATATTATTCAGAAAATGTTTGTTATTCGCCATATCTTCAATAAGGTATAGCTTTGTGAGTCATCTTATTATTTTCTTTAAAGAAAATGCGTACGTTCAAATAAATTCAATTAGAGTAAATATATTTGCGATTTTATGTGACTTTTCGACAATTACATTAAAGAGAAAAACTCAGCTACTCAGACCATTATCCACTTTTATTAAGAAGCATTGAAATTTATTTAAAACGTCAGAGATGATTTTATTTAATATAAAATATTTAGAGAGAAGGGCAATTCAAATTAAGGAAAACTTCTAAAGATAGATGCTGTAATGTCGTTAATGGAATCAGATCTCCGTAAAATCACTGAGCAATTATCTATAGACCTCAACCCTTCCTAATCAACTCAAAAGTATCGTAAATGAATCCGGGGATATGGACGAGGAATTTTATTCCGCATGAATTTGCATTACCATCGTTGGTCTCATGGAAGATAAACCGGGACTCGAACCGATATTTTTTCAGTTACGGTTCAATTAAAAAATCCTTTCGTTCCGCGGAAAATAACGGCTAATTTCGGTTTTCGGCTCAGCTCCGCTTGACTATTTTTTTATTGTTTTAATTTGGATTAAATAAATATTTTCTACCATAATTTATGACATTACTGTCAGCCCTCCTATAACGTTTCCACTAAATTGCTTCTTCCTACAAAATGATAATCTTTTTGAGGTCAAATTACATATTTCGCAAATATATAATACATTGCCCAGCGAAATAAAGGTGAATGCTTTTTAGTTGACAAGGCATTTTGTAGTAAATAGTGATTGAGAGGAAACGTTATAAGAGGGCAGACTGTATATTCTTTCATTTGTAACAGTCATAATAATTTTTTGAGATAATAATTTATTTTGACTGTTCCCTGTTCATGATTCTCCTTATGGAGGATCATAGCCATGGTTTTAAAATATAATATTTTATGATAATAATATTACAGTCAACATAACCCTGTATAGAGTTGACTAGGGGCTCAATTGAACTTTGATAAATTCTCAACAAAATAGTGCAAAAATATGTACATGTTGGTGTACACATATCCTTGTGTGCATAAATAAATCTGGTCTCTAACGGATTTCTCACCACAGAGCCAGTATACCCTGGGAAGGAAAACCCTAATCTGTTGACCAATCTAGTCTCGATACTTTCGCTCTTCTTCCTTCTCTCTGGCGAGGTCTTTCCCATGATGAAAGGATTGCTATTGCAGGCCTAATAATCACTTGCGACCGGCTCCTTGAGATTCGTTCTGGGCAGATGTGCATATGCATGCCTGTGTATATCTATATAGGTGTGTGTGTGTGGTCGCTCACTACTTCTCACTCGTGACTCGATATAAGCAGATAACGCCTTAGAGAAAAGAACAGACGAATACCGAGACAAACCCCCTCCTACTTGCCTGGACACAGTCGAGAGGGTAAAATCCGATACTAACATGGTAGGAGATGTACATGCAATGCCAGCAATGGCCAAGAGAGGGAAACTCTTTACAAAAAGTCGCATACCGAGACGACTCGGGTCCCCGCGGTATGGACACGAAAGGGGAGCCCTCACGTCACGTGTGAGACTCAGGTTCCTTTGGCCTCGAGTACCATGCGAGAGTTTAGTAAAGGCCCATGCCCTCAGCGAGTAAGAGCCTTGTGGCTGGCAAATGATGATGATGAATAATATAAATTATATAAACGATTTAATTTATTATATTCACTGATGAAGTGTGCAGGATTCTCTTGCTTATTTATTTATAATTAAAAAGGTTGAAAATTGACTTTAAATATTAACCGATCCGTCACGGGGGCTCGAAACCAACATCATCTTCCGATGGGGTCTATTCAGTATTAAATTAATGTATAAAAATCCCTAAGCATTTCAAGTCAAGATATTCATGAATTCTTTATCAATATTTTTACATTTTAGAAGAATGGATTGATGGATTAGTAGAAAAATCCAAAATATCGACCAAATTTTTCTACTAATTAATCTAGCCGTGCCGATGGGGTCTATTTGGGCCGCTAAATCCAAATCTCACATGTCCTAAAGTTGTTGTATTTATCTAAAGAATAAATATAAATAATCATTGGCATTTATTGTCCGCAATTGCGAGAAAAAAAATATATAAAATAATTTTGTCTAATCTTCGTATAAGATTAAAGTTATTAATTATTTATTCTATGTTTAGGTCTGTTGAAATAGAGAATATTTGTGTCTCTAATGCCATTTACTTGCTTCTTAAAAAATCCTCTACATCGTCCATCCTTTCATCGGTCGCATCTTCAGTCGATTGCAAATGTTAATAAATGATTTATAAATTGGAATTTGTTTAAAATATTTTTATAGTTCCGGTGCGAAGCCCTGAGATAATCCAAAAAATATTATTTATATTATTAAATGTATCGTGCTTAATTGGGAATTATCTCTATAATATTAATTTAATAATAAACTTGCCTTGAATAAATCCATATTATGATCATTGAGGAAAAACAAGTATTTATTTTAAGATGTGCATTGAAAATGATCTGATATTTATATATGATATTAAAATGCATCAGTGACGTCAGCAAATAATGATTTAGCTATTTGCATACATGCACGAACTGGGGCCGACACAATAATGCAACATTATTCAGTTATATTACACGCCTGATCATAAATTACTCATACGTGTCGACGTTTCATGAGCATTACGTCTTTTCGGTCATCATTCACGTATTCTTTTTAATGCCACGTGAAATTCACATCAGGATTTTTTTAAATGTCATCTGATATTGAATATATTGAAATAATCTCTGAGATAACGTTTTAAAAAATTAGTTCGATGCTAAAAAAAGTTTACAACCTCTGATATGATCGTACATAATTCATGCATTCGCCTCGGGCCGTATCTCGTAGAAATAGATCATTCTCGGTGTTAACATTTGACGTAGGAAATACATAGATATTTAATGGCGTTGAAAATAATGAGGATATAAAAAAGCGTACGTATGATTATCATCTATTAGTCACAGAGAGTTACATTCGCGCCATAAAACTTTCTATATAATTCATATAAATACGCTCGGGAATTATTTTTGCTTTTATTCGGGATTATTTTGTATAAACAATCAATGGGGCCGATTAATTTAATCAAACGAAGTGTCCGGGATTATTCGGGTTATTAGATCCGCGGCTGAAACAAATGAAACCGAAATTCGGTTCCGGCAAATAATAATGGATTTGGCCCGCGGGGCCGAAATACATTTTGCGCCCAACGAAAATTGCTCACTGGTCAGTGGTCGATCGTCAGCGTTGCGGAAGTGCATACAGGGTGTTTCGGAACGCGCGATGATCTCGCCTTTCCACGGCGCACTATGGGATAGATTCTGAATTCTACTGCCAAAAATTAATTAGAAAAAATATAGCAAATGACTTACTTTATTTGGTAATACAGGTGGCCCAAAAGTGACAACACCATTTTAAAATGGAATAACTTTTTATTTTTTAATAATTCAATTTTTTTCTTTCATAAACAGAAAACACATTTCTTGGATGTAAATTTTATTTAATTTTAAAAATTACATCGTTTATATGACCACCATTTCGATCTTCACACTGATGCGCTCTTTCTAAGGCGTGAATCATCACCTGTCGTAATGTTTCTTAGCTTATTCAATCAATTGCTTCACGGATCTTATTCTTCAATTGCTGAATGCTTCGAGGATTGTTATAGTATACTTCTAGTCTAGTCTAGAAAAAGTCTAGAGCAGTTAAGTCAGGTGTGCGTGGCGGCCAAGTCATTTTAGAATTTCGCGAAATTATCTTTCTCCAAAAATTTGCCTTAAGAGTTCAGTTGCCAGGCGAGCTGTATGAGGGCAGTAGCACCATCTTGCTACCACCAGCTCTCTGGTGTGTCCAAGACGTGTGTCCAAGTAGAAATTCTCCAGCATTTCTCGATACCTTTCGCCAGTGATGGTTAGTGCGTTTTCTGTCTCATCTTCTAAGAAGTAAGGTACAAGAACCCTTCTTGCAGTTACACTACACCAAACTGTTACTTGGGATGCAGAATGCGTTGGTGCACTATTTTTGGATTTTCTGTCCCCCAGAATGGGATATTTTGATTGTTAACAAATCCGTTTAGGTGGAAGTGGACCTCGTCGCCTAAAATGAGATTGTGAATAAAATCAGCATTGCCAATTCTTGGATCTGGACAGCATACGCTAATCGATTCCGATAATCTGCTGGCTTCAGTTCTTGCACTACCTGTATCTTATACGGATAGAAATGCAGCATCCTTTGAATCCTCTGGAGCTAGATTCGGGACATCTCCAATTGCTGGGTTGTTGACTTCGAGTTGACATTGAAGGCTCTTCTTCAATGCTTCGGCATACTTGCTGAATATTGTCCTGTAACCTCCTTGAACGTGGTAAATCACTTACAGATCCCTAAATTTGAAACCGCCGAAATAAACGAAGTATAGTTTGTTTATGTGGTGGTTTTCTGCCCCAAAATGACGAGTCATACGTTAGCACAATTGATCGTTTGTTTTCTATATAGAATTCGATTATTTTAATACGTTGCTCATTCATCTTAATTTCTTCATAATTAATTTCCAAGGATAACGCTTTAATAATCTGAAATTAAATTCTAAAAAAAAGAAATCAAATAAATTGTAGAAAGTTATCTGAATTTTAAATGGATGATGTGACTTTTGGGGCAGCCTGTATAAGATTAACTATAACTTTAACTTTGACTGGATTTTTAAATGTTGCAATTTGGTCAATACCGATAAAATATATGCATTAATACCGGCAATAAAAAAATCCTGCCACTTTGATGCACTTTTTTTGGCGAGGTAAATTTGTATTCACCGTTTACCGCTATATTAGACCATTTTTCTATAAGAGACGGCAAATATTGATTTCAGGGATATGTTCTTCCATCCCAACTAAAAAAATAAACTCGATTCGGTTTATTTTCGTAATAATAAATGGAACAAAATATCAATTTCTCAATTGAAAAAAAAATGTGGAATGCGAATCAAAATCAAAAATGCGAAATGCAATTTTCTTATACCATTACGATGTGTATGCGCATGTACGTCATGCGCCCCGCACTGAAAGGGTTAATCACACTTGGACAAAAACAAGCGAGCGATATATTTTCGGAGTATCTGATTTAATTGCACATTATTATTATATGTAGTATATTAAAGCCTATTCTATCTATGTTTATTATAATATAAATATATATAGCAATTAGGTTTATATATTGATCATTTAAAACAAAGGTTTTATTGAAAAAGTTTTAATTTTTTTGCAAATATCATAAGATATTGTATTTTTTGTATATTATTTATAAAGATATTGCTTTTTAGTTAATACATAACGCTGGTAATTTAATATACAAAATTATGCAGAATAATATGGCATAATTGTAAAATTTTCGTAGTTGTTATTTTAAAATATTTTTTTATATATTATTTAAAAATCTATTTTTAAATTTTATTATCTGATATTGAGGAATATATCTTCAACTATATGTATCATAAATTTCATAAGTCTAACTCTAATGAAAAATAAGTTATAGATTTTGGCAGTTGAATTCATGTTCCGTCCCATTGTGCGGCGTCCTCGCGATGACGTCGTCGACGTCGTCCACACTTGATGCCGTTGCAGAGACGCGGCTAATTAGCCGCAGTAATTTGCACACTGCATTTAAACGACGATGACGGTCATGCAATTATGCATTAATTCGCATCAATTAACATAAGCGATCCCGGTGCTTGTATATGGTAACCGGATTAGTCGCATGCTACGTATCGAATCCGATACAATTTTATTGTGATTCCGATGTTATCGATTTATGCTAATCGACGACGGTTGCTTATCACATTCTCTTAATGTATTGAGATCACCGGATGTAGTACATTATTTATAATTGAATAAATAAAAATCATTAACAACGCAGACAGTGTAAAAGTTGTTACAATTGTGACGATTTAATCCAAGTCTTTGATTTTTCGCGAATAATTCTTATAATATAAATCCTACACGTCGCAAACTTTTTGTATCTGTTTAAAAAAAAGCTAAAGAATTATTATTATGAATAATCATTTTTCTTTATTGACTGCAATAGCGAAAAAAAAAATAAAAACAACAATATTCGCTTCTGTTGCTACGCGCGCGATGTTTTTTTGTCACTCGCATCCGGTACGATGTCCCGAGTGCGAGTAAATCATGGGATTGGCACGTGCTGACATCGCCAAGTAATGCTCAGAGTTCCTGAAAGACTCCCTTCAGAAGACGCGATTGTTTTTACTGTTTGATCCATGGGTTGTTGGCCACAGATAGTATTAGAAGAGAAATATTACATTAATTTCCGAGGATTAATTAAGCAGAGATTTTAAATGTCCTGGAGCATTGATAATTATTGCTTTAAATCGTAAATTGTTATCTTTATAATATTGCTTAGCTGACGTAGTTAAACATAAACAGAGTAGTTTATTTGATTTCTAAACGACTGGATGCAATTCTTTATCTTATCTCTTCATTTCTGCTGAATAAACTAACATTGGCTTCAATCTAATTCCAGCTAAGTTTCCATCAAGAAGCAATGTCGGTCTATTTTAAGAATGTTTATGTTGAGGATTCAATGATTAAACTAAACAATTTTCAATTAAAAAATTGTCTGTAATAGCGAATTGTGCGAAAGTCGAAGGCCGCCTGTTTATCGATGCACAATTTTTAGGATTTTATCTATTAAATGTACAACAAACATTATAAAGGATCTAAATTACGATTCTACTCATATTAGTTTGAGGATTATTAATATTTTAAATGGTTTAAATTTCCGTGTGAAGTTTCATTTTTATTTAGATACAGCAAGATTGCTTTCCAGAATCGATATATTTATGAAAATTTGTAGTTGAGTGATTTTTTTATGTCCATCTCAGTTCTAACGTAAGATTTGAGGTAGATATTAATGTCAGGGTTGAGATGGCAAGAAATGCTATTATCTAAATAAAAAAAAATATGCAATGCTATCGCCTATTATTCTTAATGATCCGTCTCTAAATTCTGCTGTACTACCTGTGGTCTGTTCTTCTATTTGTTTGCGAGACATTGACATTGAAAATAGCAAAAAATAACCTACTAGAAGAGTTTGAATTTAGTTGCTGTCAAAGAATATTGAAGATCCGATAAAAAACAATTTAATTTGTTAGGATAATAATTAAGTAAAAGCTTCTGAACGTCTCATGCTTACCATTATGGAGGAAAAATGGATAATAAAATGATAATTGGTGCCGAATATAGCTGTCGTGGCTCCACAAGATTAACAAGTGATTATATTCAATTACATTCGTAAACGGATAAGATGAATGAAGAGGAATATTGTAGCTATCTTGACAAAAAAATTAACTATGCCTTTAGCTACTGTAAAAAAATAACGATATGCCCTGTTCTAGTTATTGTCTATTATTTATATATTATTTGTATGAAAATATAAATTAAATTTATATGTAGTGTTAAGCCGTGTGGTGTTTGCAAGAGCGCTGCCTGCTTGTCAATGCTATTATTGTGTATTGGATGGATGCGGGGCGGCAGCGGGGTGAAGAGGGGGGTACTCAACCCTAGCCGATGTGTTGCACTGCAACTCGAAGCAGTTCGCGTCTAATATTCTGAATCGGCGATATAACGTTATAGTATAGACAATTTCAAATATGTTTATTTATATTAATGGCTATCCAAATATTTTAAATGTTATCCGGAAATAAGATACTCCAAAACTTGACCTAATATCTGTATCAATCTGTCAAGCCTTGACAATGACTAATTAACCTTATTTTACGTGGCTTTGATATTAAAACTTCCTATTTAAGAAAATGGATATTACAAATATATTCAATTATTTATTAGTTGGTAATATGTAGAGGTTCAATACTCAAATCGTAAAACATCGAACAAAAATCACGAACGGGAATTATATTTCATATACGAAATCATATTTCAAATGTCCCCGAGCCCCTTAGCAATTTTCAACCAATCAGAAAACTTTTTATCGAGTTTTTTGGACGCTTGTGGATGTGTATTCGCCTTTTTTTGCGGATCAGTATGTTTACGGGGATATTATAATAAAATGTGAATTATTCCGGCACCTTGTATTTTATGTTACGCTCGTTACGAGTAAGATTTTAAGTCGATCCCGTCGAGTTTTAAGCGCAGAACACAACAAAAAAAAGTATATGAAACAATGCGTTTTATTCTGACGAAATTCTTCTGTTCTCGGTATTTTTCTATTCCGTTACAATGGCTCCTTATTTCTTCTCTGTTTTTTTTTTTTTGTTCTTGTATGTATCCAAAACAAAGCGCGGTTTTTGTAAGCCACACTTATTTCGTCATTATGGCGGCCGGCAGCCATTGCTCTACAATTTGATGGATGCTGAGACTGTAACGAGAGCGGGCGGTATAGAGACGCTCGAGCCGCGGAAGGATGACGACTTCAATGGAACGGAAAGATAATCGAACCTTAATGGTCCTCCGGTGTCCGTTGGCGACAAAAGGGTTACGGTGTCCGACGGCTGCATCGCGGTCCATCAGGCCGTCGGTGCTGCGGCAAGAAGATGAACTGATTTCTTTGTTTGCCAATCAATGGTCGGTCGATGACCTCCGGCATCAGTTTCAATTCCGTTCCGCTGCTGCACGGAAGAGATGCTCGTGCTTCTCGGCCGCTAAATGCTTCAGGTTATTTACCTCGGTGGGATAGACCTAGAATGCTTGTACTGTAGTGTCAAGGGCTCCGTATACCTCTCTATGTGTGTGTGGGTAGGAGCGTGGCTATAGGTCAAGACCTAATCGAGGAGGCGGTTGCCAAATTGACCATATTTTAGAAGCAATTTAGCAATGATCGCTCTAATTAATTTAATTATCCCTAGTTCTTGCACACACGAGAAAATCGTGATATTTTAATTAATATTTTATTTTTATTTACGTTTATGATTTAAGACAGGGAATAAAAATACGTATCTATAAAATATGCCAATAAAAAATCTTGGATGACCGCAGGTTACTGACTGGTTTAACAACCTCTTCGTTCCGGGAGTTTGAAGATATATGGAAGATAAAGGTTCTCAGCTTAAGGTCCTTTCAAACACTAGATATAAGGTAACTGAGAAGTAACAAGGTAAATTATCGAATCTCTACTACATACTACAGAATATTATATCTACAGTCTCTATTTTTTTGTGCTTGGATTGAACCCTTCTTTGTCTTGATTGAAAAAAGTGGTGATAGAGAATTAAATGATAGAATAAAATCAGTAAGACATATAAAACTGGATGATCGATTTTGAAGGATCTGTAAAAAAAGAGCGATCCGTTTCTGAGAAGAATTGTTATTGGTGATGAATAGTGAGGGCTGGTGATTAAGATGAAGTTCCAATTTCAACCCCTCGAACATTATTAACCTAGAAAAAGATACGTCTTTGTGTTTCTTAGAATATTTAGGGCATACTTTATTATTAATTATTAAAATCTGAACAAACTGTCACAGCTGAAGTTCATTGTGCCCAACTAGAAAGATTAAAGGCGATACTGTTAAAAAAACTATCAGTTTTGGTATACACACAACAACGTATACTGCATATCTTAGAAATAAAGCTTATATTCAGTAGAATGTAAAAAACTCTTAATTTTATTTTTTGATGAAGTAAAGAATTACTTGAACTGTGGACACAAATTTGTAGCGGTCTTTGGTATGAATATTTCCCATAATAATGATTGACATATAGCGCCCCTAGCGGGATTAAGTGGCGTCATCTCTTCCAACGAAATGATCATCAGCGCCACTGCTAAGACGTTCCAATTCCTGTCTCTCTGCCCCCGGCGGTCGTAACGTTTAGATGTTTTGGCTTAAGATGTAGTCGCCATCTTGTTGCGCTACACGCGGATGCCGCCATGACGACTATGGATATATCCTCTCGTCTTCCCCATTACAAACCACATCGGCTAAACAATAACAGCCAAGCTGACTTCTATAATCGCTGATGTTCTGGCTGCAGACTCGACCTCAGCTTTCGCCAGGATCATTGGAGAAGTACTCTTCTGAAGATACCCAGAGGTCACTGAGCGAAGAGTATCAGGGGCTGCACGTGGTTAACCTAAAAGCTGTCCGAGTCACGAATCCTTCTGTAATATTTTACCACGTTTTTACAACCTTTGCAGATTATAGAGAACAATGGAAATTATCTTACGAAGTTATATTTTTATATGATTTTTATATTTCCAGCTTGCAAAACTCATTAAAATAGTTTATCTTAAACAGTAACTCTAAATATATGCTGAAGAATTGACAGAGAAGGCTCTCTAATGTTAAGAAAGAAGGACTTTGCAGAAGAATGATTTATTTCAAAGCTATTTATTCATGAAACGACAATCGAGCGCGGACCAAATCGACCCCGTCATTTCCGCGCCGAACAAAATAAATATTATTCGATGAAAAAATAATAATATATGGTATACGCCATGACAATTAACACGTTCTGCTTTGTTTCTAACATGGATACGTTAGTTGTGCAACGGCCACCTGCATGCATTGCGAATTAGTGCGCAGTTAACGACTGCAATTCGCACCTGCTTGATTGTGTTTGTCAAAAAATATAATTCGCACGAATAATAATTAAAAAAAAAAAAACAACAACAATCGCAGACGAAAATAATATCGCCGCTCAGAAAATATTTGCGCGACCTTCGAAGATTTTTCCATAAATGTGCACAGTCGTATAATTTGCGAGTAATTGCGGCGATGAATTAGTACCGACTATCGGACGAAGCATCACGCGAGATGTCAATCTTCGGATCATAGCCGCTGT
Organism: Philopotamus ludificatus; assembly: GCA_022495035.1. Lineage (NCBI taxonomy): Eukaryota > Metazoa > Arthropoda > Insecta > Trichoptera > Philopotamidae > Philopotamus > Philopotamus ludificatus. The sequence continues at coordinate 84,508 of JAGXCT010033981.1, forward strand.
TGTACACGGTCGGTTGTTCTGGAGGAGGTATTTAAAGCGAGTTGCGTCACCGCTGTTGCTCTGCGACTTGTTGAAGCAACTCATTGTCGGCGTGAACAATGCAGTTTCAATTGTGGTCCGTGGGAATTGAACCTGTGGACAACTGGCAGTCGTCCCACTGGCCCACTGTGCACTGGGCGGATCGTAAACACCGCATATTAAAGCAATCACTACTAGAGTGCTAGTGTGTAATCATCCCATTCGTACTTAGCTAACCTTCTAGTATAAAAATAATTACACGGATATTGACGCAGAATTGCATCAGTGCTATGTCGCAAACGTATACACTGACAGAGTATTTTATTATGTGGTATTTTTAGAGCGCGGTCTCCGATAACACGGTCAAAGTATCGAATTATGATACTTTGATCAACACTATCGTATTCGTAATCACAAGGTTTTTACGATTGTTCGACTGTAATTATGTTTTTTTTTTACTGTAACTGTCTTCCTGTCTACCGCAGTGGTTGCTACATAAGTGCGAAAGAGATGCTGCTATTGTCGTCAGTCACGCATCGAAGGATTTTAATCTCTTTATCGAATCGAGGACCCCAAGTTTTAATCTTTCTCGAATAACACTTGATTGTATTTCTCAAAAAGTGACAAGTGTCAAGTGCGAGTGAAACATACTGTAAGTGACACGTGCCGCGAGAACTCAGTCTGTGGTAGGACATCACCGAATGTGCGTGTCATTTACGCGTCATATTGATTAGTAGATAAATCATAAATATCGAGCAAAATATAAAGCATATCATAAATATATCTCTTTATACTTATTGGGTATATTTTTCTATACAAATATATAGTTTTCGAGCCGCCGTGACGGATCGTTAAAAATAATTAGACATCTTTAAAAAATCGACATTAATTTCAACTGAAATTGTATATTTTTATCCTTATTTTATAGAAAATAATTCACAAAATTATCGTCAACAGTTGTTTTTTAATGTCTAAACATTTATTTAATAATAATACAGTCAGCCCTCCTATAACGTTTCCTCTAAATTGTTTCTTTCTACAAAATCTAATATTTACGAGGTCAAATTATATATTTCGTAAATAAATAATACATAGCCCAGCGAAATAAAGTTCAATGCTCTTTGTTGACACGGCATTTTGTAGAAAATAGTGATTGAGAGAAAAACGTTATAGGAGGGCTGACTGTATATCCATTGTTTGATTCATCAAGAGTCTGTTACCTATTTTCTGCATATATTTTTAATGGCGCGGTAAGTAGACTAAGTGGCCGCTGGGGCCTTGATTGGGCCCTCGAATAGCCCCGCTGGCTTCCATAACATTCTTTGTCCAAATATCTCTTTTAAAAAAATACTGTATTTACCTGAATTGAATTTGAATGGTATGTTTACCTAATTTTTATACAATTATCTTAATTTTACTAACAACTGATAATTTTGTGACTTATTTTATCTCTTTATCTCTCTAAAGTATATTCTTGAGGTAATAATTTTCTCTAAAAATGAAGTTTCTAATTCGGGGCCTAAAATCGAAATTATCATAGAGACGAGCTTCGATTAGAGATGAAGCTGTCCTCTGATCTGTCGAAGAGAAGTTATTATAAATATTTTTCTTACAAATTTATTGAAATTTGATTTTATTAACACATTGCTTACGGGAGACGTGGATTTCACGTCAAAGGCGTTTTCATGTATGTCCGGGGCGCGCATATTACACGCTAGCCGACACTACACGTGTGATCGGCTGTAATTATACAACGATTTGTCTTTTATAAATATATTTTTTTGGTTAGATACTTCAGACCTTGAGCAGAAATGTCTTGATTAATAAAAGAGCTATATTTTTTTTTGTAAAAGACGACGTTTCAGCGCAAGTTTGACCGCGATTCGCCCTATCGAACGCATTCTAAGGACGCATCCTAAGAACGCATTCTATCACTTTGTTCAGTATCTATAATACATATTTATATATATATATTAAAATGTAAATTAATATATTGTTATTAATAGTGATATCTGGTTATTGAAAACAAGATCATATCATTTTAATTTTGTTGGATTATTTTAAAATGCAGTCTTTTAAAAAAAAAAAATAACAATACGCTCTGCTGCAATGATCCGCGAAAATTTTGCCCATTGATCAATCACTGATAAGAAACCAGTTGTTTTTGTTCAATAGATAACATCGTGGACATGGTTTGTTCAGAAAAATTTCGAACACATGTCCAAATATTCGCCCCAAGGGCGTTTTGTTGTAAAATATAGCATTTGTTGTATTTATCTGATTTTAAATCGAAAGTAGAGCAACGCCATTAGTCGTAAAAAAATATCTAAAATTCCATTTTTTCTCGAATTCAATTTGCAATTTCTGCGATTATGATATAATGGAATTATGCAAAGGTCGAATATGCAAATTTAGCATCGAACAAAAACAGGCTTGTTATAGCCTGTAGGTGTAAACCCACCGCTGTATTGAATCACAATAGGAGCTCAGTCAGTTGTCGATACAGCAACTAAACTCCCACAATGGTCAGACGATCGCAATATAGATGAAAGTTCAAGGAAGTGTTTAATGCATATGTATACGCATTATATGGCGCGAGGGGATATGATGCAAGGCCATATGGTGCAAGGGGATTTGTATATGAATTCCGCATTATTTAAATGATAAAAAATATAATGAAACATTGCTCCCGCGTGCTCAGCCAATTACGGTAGTTTTTATGTTTTTTTTTTATTTGGTATCCAGAGCACGTGATTGTCGAAAATCCACTGTGAAAATAAATCCAGAGATGTCTTATTTTAAGACGTCGTCATCATCATCATCATCGTTACAATTCAAGATCACGACGCCCGGTCGATCCGAGAGTCACGACAATCTCTTCGTCTCGCGGCATCGATACATTTGGCATCGGCGTGATAGAACGTTTCAGCTATTTGCCCGAATCGGCATAATTTAGCAAAACAATATATGGTAATTGCTTGCAATTTACTTAAACCATGACTCGAAAATCAAGAGAGAAACTATTGAAATTAAAATTTTCGGGCCTCTGCGACTAATCACCGGCCAGGTCACATTCGGAGTCATGGCCATGACACAAAGAAGTAATTCTCTTTTGATTCATACGCCAAAAAATGCTATTTCTAAATATATTTATTTAGAAAGTATAATTATTTGAACGTTTCTAAATATAATTTTCATAATATATATGTGCGTATATATTTTTTTTTTTATTTAAATCCTAGACATTGTGTTTCGCATTGTCTTGTGTGTCAAATATTGTCGTTCGAGCGGCCATTGTCATGTTAAAATGCAACAGAATACACCATTGTGAAGTTTTGTGGATAATGATGGTAGTTGTGTTTGTATTCGCCTTATTGGGTCATTTGCATAGTTTTGAAAAGAATATTTTTTTACTGATTTTAATTGGAGTAGACGAGTGTGTCAGAGTTGCCTTTCAAAAACCAAATTGATTAATGGATTCTGAATGGACAAAAAAAATCTTATACGGCGACCGAAATAAACTGAGAAAAATTTTCTTCGTATAGGTGACTCATATTTAAATTTTTCTAATATATTATTATCGATGGGATATATTAGATAACCCAAATTTTTATTTTTTCTCGAATAACTCTTTAATATATATCTTACATGCCATAAACATTTTGAATAAATAAATATTATATATAATCATTGTCCTTTATATACTGAAATTGCGAAAAAAAACGTTTTTTCTCGCTCGCATCTGGTATTTTTCTCGCGATATGCCAAATGCGAGTAAAACGTACGAGTGTTTCGCTTTTCGAAAGCATTGTCACTAACACGCCATATTAATTAGTTAAAAATTCATTATATTACGTATTTTTATATAGGGATTATAACCTTAGATCGAACCTTATTTAAGGTGTCAGTCATCGGTGACTGACGCGGCGTGTGGTAAGACTACGCATACAATTTTCATTTTTTATGAAACGGAAATATTAAAATATATATTAAAATAATATATGATATTGGGTACCGATTGGGCTCGCACCCGGTTCGATGTGCCGAGTGCGAGTGAAACGTATGAGTGACACGTCTGCCGAAAGCGTTGTCATTTACGCGTCGTATTGATTTGTTAAAAAATCCATATTCGTCAATATATTGACTTGAAATGCTTGGGGTATCTGAGATTGAGTACACAAAAAAGAAGTCTTTATCCTATTTTTTTCGCTATTTTACTTTATTTCAAAATGGTGTAAAAAAGTTTTGAAGTAAAAATAATTATTAATCAGCTGAAAAATAAATTCTATCGCGACTGGGATCGAAAAGATCATATAAGATAATGAAAAAATAGATTATTTTAATAGCCTAGATGAAGCTTTGGACTCCAGAATCTAGAATAATGAAGGGAAGAACACGATGTGCCGAGTGCGAGTGAAACGGAATTGCTATGGTAGTATTATTAGAAGATCATTTTTAAACTTTTCGTATTGAATTTTAATGATTATACACTAATTTAACCTAACCGTGCCGATTCTTTATGTTGGGTATACTTTTTATATAAATCCTACATGTTACATTTTTCATTATTTGTCTAAAAATGTCTAAAGATTACATATTATACTTAATCATTGTCCTTTATTGACTGCAATTGCGGAAAAAATAAATGAAAACCACAATATTCGCTACTGTTGCCACGCGTGCGATGTTTTTTCTCACTCGCATCCAGTACGATGTGTCGAGTGTAAGTGAAACGTCATATTAATTAGTTAAAAAAATCAAAATATCGATTAAATTATGAAGCATATCATGAATAACTATTTTCATTCTTAGAATAATCGTTTTTTTTTTAAATGTCAATATATTGACTTGAAATGAGTGTGGTATATGGTAGACCCCCTTCGGACGACGCTTCTTGAACGATTTTTTTCGATTCAGTAAACCGTCTCACGTTCGAACTATAATCGCTGAATCAATTAACGTGTCGTTATCGTGCGTATTAGATCTGGGCCGTACGCGGCTCGTATTAGCAGCTCGAGCTCGTTACTGCGCATGCGCAGTCACCTGCCGAGAAAACTATTATCAGTCACGCCATGAAGGTTTCGCGCACTGATGCCGCGACCCACTTTGTCTAGAAAAAACTGTCGAGTTTGCGGTTATCGCCCATTGCATAATGGCGACGGCGATGCACTTTTGTTTGCACGAACAATGCACTATTTCGCAATGGCAACATCGCGCGCGTAATGGCCGACGCACTCTGTGTATGTCTCTGAACGGTATCTGATGTGCAGTTTTGTTTGCACTTTTTTTTATTATTATTATTGAGTTTCATGCAACGTCGAATACCTTGATTCGCTGCACCTTTTGCGGTTTATGATGCTAGTTCCATTTGCGCTTTTATTGCTCGCGATAGTATCGCCATTAGCTGATTCGATTCGATCGACGTCGTACTGCTGATAAAAATGGGATTTTTAAAATATTACCCACAATATATTTTTTTTGTAATCAATGTTTAGTCGATCCCACTTCCTAGTACAGTGGTTCAGCAGAGTAATAAATCTCGGAGAGTTTCCGAGAGCACCTGTCCTCACATTTGGCCGAAGAAAGAGCACACGTGAACAAGCCCGATGCTAGCGAGGTGGCGCCCATAAGGGCAACTCGCACAGTACTAGGGGGTATGCACTGCGCCAAACAACAGCTTGAAGAAGTACTTTGCCAAGTAGATCGACCCGCTTTTCTTAAAGGGGTAGATACCCCAGACAACCCTGTACCCATGCGCTGGGGTATAAAACTGGGTAGAATCCAAATTCTCATGTAGAGATATCTTAAGATTCTTGAAGCTCTATTATTAGGGATACCCATAAGTAAGGCCTTTTTTTCAATGAAACTCAGAACAATTTTTCTTATACTTTATTTAACTTTTCTTATACAAAATAATTCCCTATAT